>LLEY01000147.1:0-190476 GCA_001414485.1 Calycina herbarum | reverse complement strand
CCCCCCCCCCCCCCCCCCCCGCCTTCCTTAAAAGTCCGTTAATTCACGACACGGTTCGCATCTCTCAGTCTACAGTCCCCTTTCCCCCAAAACACTCCCCACTCTCCAAAACTATCATCACGAACTTGATTAAAATTATTGAAGGGAGGGAAACTTTTTTAATGGACATATCAATTCTTAATTTGTACGCTCTTTTTCTCTTTTTTCTTTGCTCATGGTTTTCATGTGCTGGGTGGTAGTGGTGGGAGGGGTGGGTGGTTGGTTCTATTTATTACATGGGCTGGTGGGGGAGGGGAGAGAGGCGAGGAGTGGATAGAGTTGCCTGATTTTTATGAGCCAAAGTTCGAGAATATGAATAAAATGCGTTGCCCTTTACTTGAACGAAGTTTGAAGTTGTGAATAAGGGAATGAGGTGGAGGTTGTGAGTAAGCTGTAAATTAGTGGAATAAGAGGGGTTAAGGAGGGGTAGCTGAATTGGGTACAGGGGTGAAAGTACATCATCTGAAGGTTGGAAGTTAAAAATGGATAAAGTTCCTCTGGAAATTATTACTTCTCAGCACTTTCAAGACAAAACTTTTAGAAGCTCATTATTCACGGTACGGTACGAGATTCTCATGTTAGTGGAGCCCGGGTAGGACAAGAATCCTCTTGATCTGCACCAGGGGCTCGTCATCCCTGGTCTCGGCAAATACGTCATGTGGGGAAGGAGCTACCAACATTTACTGCTGAGCTTGGGGACAAAGAACTTTCTTTTAGTATTTGCCCGATTATTCGAGTACGAGGAGATAGAACAAAACACCAGATTTGAACTACGAAATCTTTACAACTGCAAGTGCTTTTCCTGCGAGTTCTTTAGGTTTGTGCCTTTACCACTCCTGGAGTGACAGATGAAGTATCCCTTGCTAACCAAGACACCCAGCTCTCCAAATACTCCAGCCCAGCCTTTCAATCCAGGCCTCTCTCTCCAAGTCCTCCAGAACCCAATACAATAACCAAAATGTCACACCAACCCTCCACAATCGATCAAATAAAAACCACCGCCGCAAACACCGCGAATTCCCTCCAGAGCTCTGCAGCCAAAGAAACAGATCCGAATTACAACCCCGAGAAGGATCCGGAGAACTTCTCGAAGGATAGTGGTGGAAATAAAGTCCGCAAAGGGGGTTTGAAGGATGCTTTGAATGAAGCTGCTTATGGCAACACTCCGAGCAAGGAGGAGAAGCCTGAAGAAGGACTTATTGCGACTGGTATGCCTCCATTTACCATAATCCATATTCCTTGTATTGGGAAAGGCTAGGATTGGGGAAGTAAGGAAGAAAGCTGACGAGTGTTTAAATAGTAAAATCATATATCCCCGGTCTCGCACCCACCAAGGCAGAAGATGCAGGGAGAGCAAAGGAAGTCGAGAGAGAAAGGGAGATGGAGAGGGCGAATGGGGAGCCGCCGAGACGACCGGAACATGATGTGCAGGTTGAGCAGTTTCTGAGGGGGCAGTATCACAGTAAGAGTGGGGATGGGATGCCGGATGTTGGGGGGAAGTAGGTTTGTGGGGTAGAAGCGGAAGGGGGGAAGGGGATTTGGATCAACTGTGAGAGAGAGAGGGTTTGGAAAATGGGATTTGGGATTTGAGATTGGGAAGGAATTATGGATGCAAGAAAATGGGGGGGGGGGCGGAAGTTATCGTGGGTGTGGGTGTGTACGAGAGTAATGGAAAGGTCTTGAGGATTTGTTCCTATCTTCTTATGGGTTGATTTCATTTCACATTTTCGGGGTTTAGGGATGGGAGAAAACCACGATTGTAGTGATGGTGGAAAGCTAGCAATTATCTTCACTAATGAAATGTTAGCGATGATCAGATGAGGGTTGTTGTGGTGCATACTTAAATCAAGTTCAGTTTTTCATGGGTACTATGCACTGTGCATAATTGTTTTGATGTAAGGACGAAATCAACGGCTCGCATTGATGGGTCGAAACTAGTAAAACTGTTGATTATGACATGTCAGCTACAAAAAAAAGAAGGGGGAAATTAGTGGGCTTACTTGCACCAGGTATAACTTTCTTGACGAACGGGAAAAATCAATGGCTCGCGTTGATGGGAAAGTAAGAAACTCGACTATGAAGCGTTAGCTGTGAACAGTGGAACGGCGAGATGAGAGGATTTACTTGCACCAGGCATATGTTTTGTGATGGATCAAAGCTCGTATTCGTGTGGTAAAGTAAGTGGTTATCTTACTATGGAATATTAGCTATGGCAAGAGAGTGAGGAGAGTATAGCTTACGGATTTCCGAGAAGGGACGGAGGAATCAGCATTGAGTTTAGGGGAGTGACCCTCATGATAATTTGCGCTATAAACGGTTAGATTTAGATGTATCGGTATATGAACGGGGAGATCATACCCTAAATATTCTCTTGCTTCCAAAGCCTGACCTATCTCTCCTTTCGCATATCGCTGAGGAGACGGGTTGGTAACAGAACCAAACCGATGCAAAATGGCATGTCCAAGTCATCTTTCACGTCAACCAAGATTATCTCAACGTAAGCTTGTGCGAGAAGATACTTTTGGCCACCTTCACCTGTGAAAATCTTAAGGAACCGACCACTGTAAAGTGACCATGAACCTTTCTCGGATCTCCGAACGACGGAGAGTGAGATTCCGTAGTCGCTCCAAGCCCTTTCAGGACTTCGGGTATCAAGGAATATGACCGTAACTTCTTTGAGATTCGTTATTGGACGAAGTATCTTGTCCCAGTCCATTTTCGCCACATCCCCGGGGAATGAGCTTCCCTCCCTCATTACTAGAATGTTTTCTTTTGCCAAAGCTAGCTTTTGGATCTTTTCATGACCGGGAGTTTCTTTGAGGGATGAGGTGAAGTTAGCATTGATATTTGGGTCATAGAGGAAGTAAAGTGTATCGATGTCGAAGTTGACGTAGGTGCCGAATCCAGGTTCTGTACTTGTCTTTTCGAAATAGAAGTTGCGAGTTTCTTGACAAATGCGGAGAAGTGGGGACAATGGTTGATTTGACTTGAACTTATTTTTGCCGGTGAGCTTGATAGCGTGGACTCTTGGTTTGAGATAAGGGGTGAGGACTTCGAGCCAAACTTGCCGTCGCAACTCTGAAGGAAGCTTGGAGAAAAGAGGGCCTTGAGGTGCGTCCTTGGTTCTCTCATTACAATTGAGTTGCTGCAAATTAGTGCAGAGCACCTGCTCGAGGGCTCGATGGTTTGTCTCGTGTGAAATGTTGTCCATCGTAAAAATTTGTTGATGTTAGTGGAAGTGGGTTGTGGAGAAGGGGATGGAGTTGAAGAGACGAAGGAGGTACTTCGAATGGAATTTATACACCCTCAGTGAGTCAAACTCTAACTTGAAAACTTGATTTGATTTACCCCGCAATGCTAGACATTGACCTCTGAGATTCACTATTCTAGCTTGCCATGTAAAGATATTGTCAACAATTACATCCACCAGTACATCAGCATGTATCGGGTCCCAAAGCTCTAGTTGTCATGATTAACATTCTCTCATAATTTAAGATGGTGCACTACGATTATGCGTGGAAAAAGTATGAATTGAATTGATGGAGAAAGCCTAGTAGCTAACTGAACTATCGGCTGTTTCTTGAAAGTAGGAAAGGGAAGAGCGTGGTATATCACTACTGTGTTCGAATTTCTTGCTGTGCTTTCCTTTTTCCATAGAAAACCATCACAAGTAGTGTAACGCATGAGATGTATCACCATTCCCGTGCCTCAAGACGAAGGCTGAAGAGATGATTTCTTATTGACATAAGCAAATCGATGCGAGAACTTCAACTTATCTCCCACTTCAGCCTCTAACGCTCTCTCCAAACAAGCCACACGGTATCGATGAAACGATCTTTCTGGTAGTCGCTTCTTCTCGTTGACAGACATAGTTCGAAACGATACGTTGTGGTCTTTCCAACAAACCTCCTCGTCTCTTTTGTCGTCGAACACAATGGTGGTCTCTTTGATAGCTAGCATGTGAAGGAACACATACTGCAAGTTGTTTCCTCGTGCGGCCCGAGAGCCTCTGGGAGCGCTCTTCCACATTGGAGTGTCATCGAAGAGCCTGCTTGTCATCGAGAACCTCTGGATTTGAGAGATGCCTGGAGTTCCTACGAGTCGGCTGATGTGATGTGGCATATTCTCCGTATCAAGTATGTGGATCGTATCGATGTCGAAGTTGACGTAGTTGCTAAAACCAAGCCGGGTTTTGGTCTTTTGGAAGTAGAAGCTGCGAGACTCTTGGCAGATTTTGAGAAAGGGTGAAAACGGCTGATTGGAGCGAAAGGTTTTTGCGCGACGATGGAGCTTGATAGTGTGAACTCGTGGTTTGAGAGGCCCAAGTATTTCTCCCCAAATCTGGTGTTTCAATTCCAAGGGAAGTCGTCGGAAGAGGTGAAAGGTGGCCAAACGTTCATATTCTTCGCTTTCCTGAACGACTGGATCCTCCTCTACCGCGATAGGGTATGCGGGTTCGATCAACGCCAGTAGTTTTTTCTTTTTCTCGGTTGGTAGAAGCGATAGCCAAGAGTTCTTGTCGTGGTTTTCGTCACGGGCGAGTTCTTCCAAGTATTCGCGTATTTCTTCCGCAAAAAGTTCACCGTATGGCCCCCACAGGGGATTGTCGCGTAGTTTCAACCTCATAAAGCGACATCGAAAGAGGGGCGTGGTTGGGAAAAGAGCGCAGAAGAGATCGACGAAGTCCATGAGATTGCCGTCTTCGGGTTCGATCAAAGCGAGTAGCTCTTGCTTTTTCTCAACTGGCAAACAAGAGACCCCTTCATTCTTGTCGCCGTCCTTGTCGAGGGTGAGGTATTTTAGAGAGGCGCATATTTCTTGCTCAAGAAGTTGTTCAGGCGTCCTCCTCGGGGGAGGGGTGCGCATAGGATTGATGATCTTCATCGCCGGCGTTTTATGAATTGGCGTGGTTGCGACAAGAGCGGGGAGTGGAAGAGCATGATGAAGCTTGCGGGTTGAAGACTGATGCTGTTGACCTTCACCTGCGACTTGACCTAAGCGGGAGGAATTGTGGGTCCACCAAAAATTCGCAACAACGCGTCGTGGTTCTGCTTCCTCTCGACAAAGCTTTCAATTCATTCCAAAATAGATATATCATTAATCGAGAGGCAGAAACATCAATCTAACAATACCTTGAAATATGGTGTAGGGTAAACAGGTAGATTTTCAAGTGAATCAACCCTCTTAGGGCTGGTGATCTTCATTTGAGAAGCACTGAAAGGATGAGGGACCTGTTGTTTCCTCGCTGTGACCTATCTCTCTGCTGCCCCACCATGCTGGAAAAGTCAGTGTATTGTGGGAAAACCCCCCCGATACTCAAAGCCCCAAACCTCCGATGCAAGCCTCAAGACTGCGAGCCACTTCAGCAGAACTCCACCATTTCATGCATTTTTTTCAAATTACCCTCCGATCGTATCAAGATATTTGAGGCGATTGGCCATTCTCAGTAAAAGACGCTACTGGCTTGTAGGCGATTAAACGAGTCGAGAAACGCGTTGTCCCGCCGCGTTCAAGTTGCGTTCAAGCAGCAAAAAGAAACCACAACAGCACTTTAGAAAATACCTAAAAGTTTAGAAATGTTGGTATGACTTGGTCATAAATCTGTCTGGTTGCATATGCGTATTGTATTCACTGTGACTATTCTAGGTACACGAAGTACGGCTATTTATGCTTGTGCTAGCGTGGTGCTAGCGTGCTAATCACGTGGATGGATATGAGTCAGAGGCTCATTCACCCATATAAGAGTATATAGTAGTAACTTTGTCTATACTTAAGCTCTACTTATATTTATTATATTATACTTTACTTTTATAAAGCTATTATTCTTTTCTTTTAAAAGATATTATAAGATTCTTTAAATAAAACTTATTCTATTATATCTTACTTTTATAAAGCTATTATCTTTTTCTTTTAAGAGAATATTATAAGATTCTTTTATTATAACTTACTCTATTATACTTTACTTTTATAAGAAAATTATTCTTCTTTTACTTTAAATTTAAAACTAGTTTTTCTTTTATATATGAATAACTTATTAAATAATAAAACAAATTTATAGAGTTAATTATTAATATTAATTATTACTTTCTTTACGAATATAGGAATTTTATAAGCTACTTAAACTCTCTTCTCTCTTAGACTAGTTAACTGTAATTAAACTACTACTATCTTATATTTCTTAAAGAATTTTATTTTAGTATAGAAGGTTTTTTTAAATTACTTACTACTATATATTACTTATTAAAAGTAGAAGTCTTAGCTAAAGGTTCTTTTATACTAGTAGAAAGAGGAATAAACTAGGTATTTGAAAAAAGTAGAGCTTATTATAAGAGATATTATATAGATTAAGTATTTTATATATAGAATAATTATTACTAACTATAATACTTAAATAAAGAGTTTAAAGAAAAAGACACTCGTTAGTAACTATATTATCTAAGCATAGAATCTTAGAGTAGTTATTATTAACTATATTATAAAAATATAAGAGTAGGACTTTAGAGTAATTATTATTAGTTAGAAAGACTAGATATAGAATCTTAAGAATACGTCTGTTATAGTATATATTATATAGATATAAGATCTTATAGATATCGTCTAAGCGTAGTATTTTAAAAATAAGGATAAGTAAAAGCTTATTACTAATAATATTATCTAGGTAGTTAAATCTAAATAAAGAGCTATTACTAACTATATAATCTAGATAGAGATATTTAAGTAAAAGCTTATTATTAACTATATATTCTAGACTAAGGTATTTAGATAAAAGCTTATTATTAACTATATATTCTAAGCAGAGATATTTAGATAAGAGCTTGTTATTACTAAATATATTATCTAGATAGAGGATAAACTAGTCTATCTCTATCGCCTCTATAATAGCTACTTATACTCTCTTTACTACTAGCGTAGATCTCTTCTCTAAATCTATCTTAAAAACTTACTTAAGATAGTATAGAACTTAAATGTCTATTATCTTAGAAAGAAGTATATCTAATATTAAAAAGATCTAATAACTAATAAGACTGCCTTAATACTGTCTAAGTTATACAGGGAATCGCAAATCCATTGGGAAATATTCAATACCATCTGAAGTACTATTGGTTGAAAGATTTCAACTTTTATATTTCCCTTGGTTGTTGAGGTACACTCCAGAGCAGTTGTAAAAATTAAATTTCTTCATCCCTTTTCGCACACCAGAATCGCTTTTGGTAGAGTTACCGTAGAACTTCATTCGCTAAGCGCAAAGAACGTATTGGTGTTTGAAATTGAGGTCTTCTTAACCAAATGGTGTTACAAGGTTTGCATTGTTGAGTCAAAAGTCAACATTTCTATAGAACCCTCTCTCCCATGGATCTCATAAATACAGATCCCCTTGCCTTCTCGCCTCAAACTATCGTAAATCGTAGTCCCCCACTCGTGCAAATGCAAGCTAAATTGCATGCTGAACGTATAATGCTCTTTCACGCGGAACCTTCAAGTGGGACTCGAACACTTCTGAGAGGGACTTTGTTCCATGCTTCAGGGAAACCAGCACCTCTAACGGACCAATCAAATTGTTTCGTTCCTTCCGGAGCCGACTCCATTCCAGAGTCGATCATTGCATTTCCAATTTGTAGGAACATGTTTTGTTTGATTCGGAACTCGGGTAAATGATCGTATGGTGCAGAAACTTTGTGTGCATGTGCAGTGCAGCGAATCATCTTAGCAAAATGGCCATCGTCCTGATGTAAAGCTGCTCGCTCGAATATCTCAGCCCAGCCTTGGTTCGGTCGCTTGGGCGGATGGGAAACGAGCCATTCTTAGAGAGGTGTTCTGGACAGCCCATTCCCGCGTAGGTTAACATGAATACCCTTCCAGTATGTTCCAAAAATCGTGCCTTTTAAGCGTTGCTCAATGACCTTTCTTAAAGAAATGCACTGTGACTTATACTTGCTGTGACACTATGAAGAAGATAGAAATCGAATTTGCACTCCTTCGGGGTCGCTGGGCTTCAACAAGAGTTAGTATTCATATCTATCCGGGAAGAGGGGGGTATTGATTAAGTTTCAAGAAGCCTTAACTATCAGTGGGAATGATAGGTATTGTTTTCTTATAGCTCTTACTCAAGACCATGGCAGAGAAAGTTGTTATGGAAAAATAACGTACCTCCGGCACAGCTGAGTACTTTCAATTTGACTTAAGTTAGCATTTCCCAGATGAATAGGTTTGATTGGACTCAACCGCAGAGTTAATCAGTTCTGCTGTGGCGCGTTCGAGGTTATTTGGATCCACACGATATCTAGCTGCAATGCGGCAAGTCTCTGGAAATGCTTTTACTAGCACTCCATCTCTTGCTTGCTCTACATCTCCCGCCCATATACCTGAAGGTCGTCTTTGAGAATGGTAGTAATAGCTAGAACTGTTACTGATTGCTGGGTCGGCGAATTATAAATCATAGCATGCGCTGAGTGGCAAGGGAAACAATGTGGAAGTGACCGCCAAAGCCTCCGACCCTGTGAGGTATTTCGTATACCACTGGTCATCGTGAACGCAAGCCTGGGCAAAAGACTTTGCTAGAAGAAGGGGTTGTTTGAACTCGATTGCAAAATTAATGTGTATCAGGGTATGCACATAACCTGTGTTATTTCCCAAGATCAGCTTTGTTGGATGGATGACAATGATATTCGTAAAGCTTCCGGTACACTTACCTTGATACATTCGCCAAAGAATGTCATCTGCAACCTCACTTCCATTGAACATATACTTTTGTAACACTTCCTCGTACCCAAATTTGGTAATCTAGCCCATGAAAAGTTTTTGAAATTCTCCTCTTTTCCCAAGCATCTCTTGAAAATCTTTGGATCTGACATGTCAACCACAAGCGACTCTTGAATAGAGAAGGTGCCCCGTTGAACCAAGACGTTACGTCCGTGGTGATATCGTATGGTTTCTGCCTTCGCTCCAATAGCCCAAAGAGTAATATCATGGTGAGCAATATGGTTGTGCAAGTATATCTAGGAACAAATTTCATTAGTCGTAATATTCGCGTAACTGACGTTTTAGAAACTCACACCCATCTGATCCTCTGTTGTCTAGAATATATAGTACTTGGTATTATTGTCTTCTAAACATTCTTTAACAGCCTGAGCACTTTCCACTATCAAATTGTTGGCATGAGTTAAACCAGGAGTCTTGATTGAGTCAAATTGGAAGGTGGTTATTTTCACCTTAGCCTTTGAAAGGTCTTGAAAATCTGTTAAAAAATCAATACGAGATCGATATAGAATACGTAGTTAAGGGAGTTTGAAGTATAGGATTAAGAGGTTAAGGTGGATTTTCGCAGTTGCTGAAATCTCGATACTCTAATGCTGATGTCCGCTATAGGCTTAGTGGTTGGATTTCCAGGGGTCTTTGCGGGGTAGTGAAGCCTGGAAATCGCTAAACAGGCTTACCTGATGCCCCGCACTCCTCATTCCGGGCCCCCTTTCGGAACTGACCCTTGGGGAACGACCCCTTTCGGAATTACTCCTTCTGGGGACACACTGTCTGGGACTCCTTGGGTATTTCCTTTGAGGAAAAATGCGATTGCCCAATGATACTGTACACAGCATGCAAATATTCAACAAACACGTGCAGCTTGTTGGCCAATTGGAGGGCATAATACTTTAAGCATATTAGCATATTATAGGATGTCCTGAAAAGCGACGACTTCAATTATCCAATCTACAATTTCATCAGTAAATCTATTTTGAAAATTGAATCAACGGACGATCATGGAGAGCTTGATCACGAAGATCCAGCAAGAGGCTGCTTCAGCCAGTTATATAGACCGTAAAAAGCTTCTAGACAGCTTGCGAGACTTACAATACAGTATTAAACCCCCGGAGGATACTATGCAGAGACTATTACACTTGGTATGCTTCCCAAATCTGCGATTACGTCCCCAATTTTGCCAAATTCGAAAATTCCGACCCATGTTATAGACTTTCTAATTTTAAACTACACATGGTCATGTTGTATTTTAAGCTAAAATATTGTGTTTAGAATCTTCAATTCGCTATAGTCCGTATTGCACTCGACTTGAACTTGTTCAATGATATCCTTGAAAGCAAGACACCATTGACTGTCGATGACTTAGCAACCAAAAGTTCTGCAGACCCTCCTGGGTAACTATGCACAAATCGAAAAGTTATGTTGTAGAAAGTCTGACATCTCCATAGGTCGTATTCTACGCTATCTCACATCCCTGGGGTCCGTTACAGAAGTTAGTAAAGACACTTATGCTTCAAGAGAGTACACATCTAACCTCGCTAAACCCGAGATACAAGCTGGATTATCCGTCTACTTTGAAATGTGCAACCCAGCATTTCAAATAATGCCCTCTTACCTCGCGGAAACAGGCTACAAGAATCTAGACAGCTTCACAGATGGCATTTTCAACAGGGCCCACAAAAGTGACTTGCCCACATTTGCCATTATCCATTCAGATCCATCGAGAAGTGCTCGCTTCAACCTCTTTATCTCTTTATGAAAGCACAACGAGGATCGCAAACTAAGTGCTTCAGTATTTACCCCTTTGAAGAGGAGTCCAAAGGCTGGCCAGCGGAAAAGCCCCTGTTCGTGGTTGTTGGTGGTGGAGCGGGACATCAAACCGCCTCTTTCAAGAAGCAATTTCCTGATTTCCCCGGCCTGGTAATTCTACAGGACCTTCCAGAGCCGGTCGAGGATGCAAAATTAGTTGTTCCTAGTGACGTTAAGCGAATGGCGCACGAATTCTTCGAACCCCAGCCCATCAAAGGCAATGAAACCCCAAATTATGATTTCTTCGTTCTTGAAATTGACTGGAAATTAGACACCAAGTACTACTATCTGCGTATTATATTGCATGACCATACAGACGAGAACAGCATCAAGATTCTGAAGCATCTGGCAGAGGTTATGGGGAAAGATTCCTTTCTTTTACTAGATGAGATGGTTTTGCCCTCTGAGCACGTGGATGAGGTATCGATGTGTGCGGATCTGAGTATGATGGCATTTCATAGCGCGATAGAGCGGTCAGAGGAATAATGGGCAAAACTTGTAGGAGCTGCTGAACTAAAGGTTAATAAGGTGCTAATATATGTAGAAGGTTTTAATTTAGGAGTTGTTGCTTGCGTACTGGAGTAGTTCTAGTAACCTTATTAATAGCATTTTTGAGCAAATGTAATATACTCTATACGAATTTAACAACTCTGCCCACTAAAATAGGTTCTTCATAAGCCCATTTCTACATATAAGAGGTGAGTTTTCTCTACTGTTTAGTAGCATTTAAAGTAGAAATTAAATCAAAGCAGATCTAACACTTAAACTAAATACTGTATATTTCCTTAAAAGGAAGTTAGTTAGTATATTATATAGGAGATATGTAGTGTTATCGTCAAAGTGGTGTTGTATGAGAGAGAGTTTGACCTACCCTCTCCCGCACGGGAGCAGCATGGCTCAATAATTCACACTCTCAATTTGTCGTAATTGTTCTCCACACTCTCTCTAACAGTATCAAATCAAAAAAAGAGAATTTCTTCATCCCTTGACTCCACAGTGCCATAGAACAGGCTGGTGTTTCATTTAGCTAGGCAGGATTGAAATTATTGTGATAAGTTGACCACAAGATTGTCTAGATGAGGTTGGGAAGGAAGGCGGGGTTGGTGTGAAGTCTTGGCCTGCTCCCCGTGTACCCAGACTTTCTTAATCGCTTCTCATCAGTTACCGGGGAAAAAATTAACAATCAACCATTCCAATTGAGAGACAAATCGACAAAAAGATATTCCAACGTCGCGAGCAGGGATTGAACCTACGCGGCCGAAGCTATAAGATGTCTGAAGGCACATGAACTTGCGTTCATATGACAATTCAAGTCTTACCCATTAACCACTTACCATGTTTGTGATTGGATGAAGAGCTTGCTACGTATTTACGTCTATGTTTGGATTGCATTGGAAGTGATTGGCAGGGAAAGAGGTGGTGGGTTATTTTGTGGAGTTTTTGGCCCGGAGTTTTACACATCTTTTTACAAGTGCTTGGCAAATCAAGCAGTGGTATCGTCTCTTTATATAAGAAGAACCTTGGTTGTTTAGTTGAATGTTGAAATTCTATTCTGTGTCGGTTTGTGTCTGAGAGTTCTATCTGTTGAAGACAAGTCCAAGGAAAAGAGACAATACCAAAGAAACCCCAAACGGAAAGCAAAGCCCCTCCCAACCCCATGAGGACTTAGATGGTATCTCCACCCATCTCCCCGCTCATCTCACGACTCGTGACTCCACGTCTCGTCTCTCCTTCAAGGCCCGAAGTATCGACTCCAGAAATCAAATCCCCATTCCCCTCTTTCCCACCAATTCCATTCTTGGCATTCCCCTTCAAAGGACAATTTCTATTCACGGCACTCGTCTTCCCATTAACAACGTAAACACCCAATGCCCTCTCCGCGGCCCCTAGGGCGATCCTAGCTTGTTCGACAACCTCCTGCAATATCTCCTTGACCTCGTCTATTTTTTCCGAATCATTCTTCTCTGACCTATTCTTCTCCTCGAGTAATTCTCTGATATGCCCATTCAAGAAATAACCTTCAAAACTCTCTTTTGACATATCTTTAGCCCCGGTAATGAGACCTTTACAAGTTAGTACTCTACAGAGACATTGGAATCCTTATGCCATATCCCATTCCGTACTAGGGTAGAAGAAAGTCAGTTCCTAGCCGGCTTTGAGACCTTGGGGTCCGGTCAGAATTAAGAGGGTAGAGGTGTCGAAGAGCTATTTTGTATCAGCTCTTTCGTACTTTAAGCTTAGGCACACATGAATGGTTAATATAAACCAAATCGCTGTTCAAATTCAAGTGTCTCTCCTTCCCATATTGCACTGTTGCATAGGTGGCCTTTGGGGCGAATGTACAAGGTAAGAAATCCAGCTTTGCGTACAGCGCGAAAGGGGGGAAGTCGAGGAGCGATTCGGATTTCGAGGTGAATTCCGAGGAGGCGTTCGTTCCGTAGATGACCTTTTGGATAGTGGGGTGGGAGGCTTGATGTCAGTCGAGGGTGCGAGGTGCCATTTTGGAGTGTGATTGAGAGTTCTTTGGTGATTCGAGGTTGACAAGATTTTAGTATTGAAGGTCTATAGGACTTGTGGATTTTTTGATATCGTCTGATGTTTATTGTTGTTGTTGTTGATGTTTAATTTCGTCTTGTGAAAGTAGAGGGGTAATCGATGTCGTCACTCCAAACCCTAATTGATGAACTTCGAATTTGAAATGTCGATTTTGATGTGAGAATTAATGTAGTTGACAGCAGGAAAGACTTAATCAGTTTCCGTCGGATAGAACAATCGAGAATGTCTCAGGTGGGAGGAGAGAAACGAGTATGTAGGAACCCGCTTTCCTTCTTAGATGTGGTGTTTTTGGCGGGGCGAAAATCGAATGAGGGGTGATGGCTTTTGACCTCGGCTTCTCGCTATTTGTATGTAGAGAGGGGATAATTTTGAGACGAATTGTATTTTAGGAATAGGAGAGCTTAAGTATATTGATGGGAGGAAAGGAGAAATGGTGAAATGTGGTTAGATATATACTAATGTCGAGGGGGGGGGGAATATTTGGCATATGATGTAAGTGAGGAAGCGGAATAACAGAGTTTAAACAAAGGCAAATGGAAACGTAATAGGTAAGGACCAAATCCCCTCCAAACCATCAAGAAGGAAGTCACTACACATGTAAAATCCATCACAAGATCCCAGTGTCGCTCTCAAAATTGTTTTAACAAGCATGGCTGAAAGAGATCGCTTAAGCGAGATTTCATCCTAAAAGTTCAATTAATGACATGAAACATACTCTCAAGGGTACAAATTTCTGGACGCAACAACTTACAATGTTGCCAGAACCATCCTCTTTGTCAAAAGGACCCAGACTTCACTATGTATCTTTCCGTCGCTGAGTCCACTTCAATTTGAAATTGACGGCCAGTCCACAAACCACAGCAAGGCAGTTGCGAACCGAGAAGTCCCATAAGACAAACCCTGTCGCAGTAATCATACAAATCAAGAAGTGTTATCGAACCTTATCGAGAAACCCCCTTTTCTCGGTGTTTCGATAGGCGTTCAAGGGGTTTCCGAAACCACTTTGACATCTTGATCTTAGAAGCCTGACGAGAGGAAGCCAACTTGACCTCCTTTTTATACTTCTCAAATTCTCGTGCTGTCATTCCTGTACAAAGTTCAGCCAACGAATCGTTCGACGAATCTGATATCTCGAATACACCAATCATCTGAGATGATTGGTGTATTCACACCGCTGGGGTTATCAGGATCAATATATAGAAGGTGGTTCAATGAACCAGCGTCGCCAGCGAGTTCGTAGATACCTTCTTCTAATGTATGTTACTAGATAGAATCGATGCAGCATGAAAGTAATTCCTATGACGCCAGACAACCCGGGTCCTCAGTCCGTAGGATTTCGGCTTCTATCTGAGTCACTTCTTAGAGGATTGGCAACGCTTTCTGTAGATGGCCGAGGTTGATAGTTACCGGATCTGTGGAAAGACCCCCAAACTCATCGAACACACCTATCAAGCTAGAAGATGTTTCAGATGTTATAGAGGTTAAGTTATCCCATACCCTAACCCCCACCAGCGGCCAGGCCCAGCAATTCTAGCAAGTACCAAACCTAGCCCGCCGGCCCTCATCAATCACGACTAGCCTCCAGACGTTCGCCAAGCCCATTGATGGCATGGATCGAGTACTACATGAAAACGGTTACCTTATACCCTCACCATGTAGGGACCCTATTCCATTTTCGCCAGTCAAATCAATCTCCCAGAAGATTGCAATGACAGCAACGGGTCCTACTATGCCAGGAGTCTCCAACAGCCAGGATAATTGACTCCGCCACATCGTTCGGAAGACGATGTAACAGTCAATTAGATCACCACCTATCCATCGTACCCGATAAGCTTCTCCCTTATCTAGCGCGTACATATACTTGAAGAATCCCCTAATAGGTGTATACACCTTTCAATCTATGAGCCCTCCAATAGGAAACACCAAGCGAGAGCAGGCTCCGGAGGGAATCGAGCGTGGAGGTCATTAAGCACAGCTCGATTATCCGCCTACCAGACCAAGTCTTATACCACGTCCTCCATTCAAGGCACCTGTAAGACATTGTAAGACGATGTGATGCAGATAACAGGTTCGGATATGTAGAATGTATTTTTTGCTGTCGATCTTAAAGGACTTTCCGTAAAAGCACCAAAGTATAACGAAACTACCTACTTCTCACGCAAACAACGCAATCTTACCACCGAAACCCCTACCTACTATTGTCGAAACCCCTCTCACTCCCGAATCTTTCTCAAACTTCAGATTTTCCCATCTCAAACGTTCTTAGAAAGACCCCCTTTCAAATAAAACCCAAAAACCCATGCACAAAAAAGAAAAGATTAAACTAAGATTCACTACCTAATAGAAAAACAGACATTACAGACCGTGTGCTCTGGTGATAGCCGCAAGAGTGTCCATACCCAGAAACATACACACATGTGTATCACACAAATTAAAAAGAATCCATGATCCAACCCAACCCTTCACCTCTGCAAATCCCAATATTGCTTAAGTTGTGAGAATAGCTAACCTCCGAGTGATGAAATTCAATCATTAGAAAGGCGGAACTAAGCTTTTAAGTTGAAAATCTACCAGTCTGTTACTCCTAGCTAGGAGTTCAAAGACGAGGTACAGAATTTATTTTCCAATCCATAGCATAACAACCACTCGGAACTCGACTTGGACGCCCCAAACATCAAATCAAATACCACAAATAATCACGTGCGCCAATTTCCCTCAGGTTGTGGTTGGTGGAGATATGTCCGAGCGATGGAGGGGCCCAGGATGACGGGGTGAAATTTCCCCCCCCACCAAAAACCCCTCTAAATTCTCAGACCCCCTCTCTCAGACCCCCTCACACAGACCCTCTCCCCTCTTCATCAAATCAAATCACCACTCCCGTAACCTTTCAAAATAAATTAACTATTTCGCGACATGCAACAAATACTTCTTTCACTTTCCAAGAAAAGAAAAAAATCAATAGTTCGTAATTCCTTTGTGGAAATCGGACCGGGGAATAAGCAAGTAAAAATACTACCTTGCTTGGAGGAGCTGAAAGACAGAACACACTACTCTGTCGATCCAGAAGATGGGGATTTCCCGAGGAGTTTGGGAGATCGTGGCTGTACTGGATCATGGAAAGAAGACAAATGAAGAACATTGAGACTCTCTTGAAGGTATTCCATATTGCCTCGCCATAATATCCCTCCATCCATCGTCCTACGATAAAAGGTGCTGACAAGAAAAATGTGGGTGAGATTAGAAGATGCAATTCATACGTGTACCCGGTGAACACACTCGCAACTCTCGGATTTCAAATCGTCATCAGAAAATGATATAATATTTCTGCACCGATATCCCAAGCATCCCCTCCTCTCGTCGCAGACTCAGACAATTACAGAAGTCGAAAAGCAAAATGGGGAATTCGATAATTATGATAGAGATGAGACAATTCCCGAGTCGGCGCAACTTGCGGAGACAGACGAAGATTTGAGAAAAAGAAATTGAAAATGGTGACGCTGTAGGAGAGAGATGGTACTCATTCTTGAGGTTGAAAATCCCGCGACACACGGAAACCTCGTGATGATAGGCAGCGATTGACGCCCAAGGACTTTAGGACTCGCTGCGCGAATACAAGGTTGCATCTCACAAAAACGAGAAGAGTCGCCGCTATCGTGGTAATTCCTCCTTTTAAGAAGGTATACCAAGATTCCGACTGTTTCCTAGTAGCTTGTGTTCTTAGCTGAACACGCCTATGACGATTTTTAGTGCTCTCGGTGGGATGCCTCCCGAATGTAGCCTGCGGATATCCAGATCAGCTGTTCAGACTGAAAATCAAATCCGGGTTTTTTTTTTTGAAAATGTTGAAATGCCAGAACTCAATCCACTGGTGTTGAACCAGAAAAGGAAGACAGGTGACAGATGAAGCCCGGGGAAGGTGGCTAGACTAGCAGTAGTGTAGTGTCGCCGAGAGAAACTACTCCCCTCCTAAGGGCCTTGGAAATAGTCCCATCGAGACACCCTTCACATGCATCTAGATTCGGCATCCCCACGAGGGCGTGATTTCTTTGCTGGAGGTTGGAAGGAGAGCTGCAGCTACTCAAAGTTTCGGTAATACTTCCGGGTCACGACCGATACTTTCAACGGTATACTGGCCGGCTGATATTCAGTTGAAAGTCGTGATGCCGCACCCGTCTGTCCGTCATACACATCTCAAAGTATTCAGATGATACTGTAGCTGGGGTTGACAATTTTGACAGACAGATAACGGTGTTACAGACCCATCTTATCCAAAGACCCTCCAACTCCTGCAAGTAACCTTACAGAAGTGGACATCCAGATAAGACATTTTGGAAATAGCACAAAATAGCAGATGCCGGTCCTGGAACCCCTCTTTCGTGAAAGATCAAGGCCCAACAAAAAAACGATGCGATGCGATAGGAAAGCGGGACAGCGCAGAACCTTTTGCCTCTCTCCATCTCAGCGGGTAGCCAAGTTGGGAAAACCCAGACGGGACAATCCCATCTAGGCGTGGTGTGGCCGACAATGGTAAAATGTCTAATCGGCATGTACCCGAGGGGTGTGTGCCTTCCTGGGAGATGCAGGCCATTTCTTTCCATTTTTGGAGATCTTATCGTCGCAATGAAGAGGGAACCCACGGTCTTGTATTCGCGATGGCAGTCCCTCTTCCCTCGATCGCATTGATAGCCATGTCAACATGATGCAAATGAGGGCGCACACATCCATCATGACGGTGATGAGATGTTCGGTGGCAGCGATGCCTTGGCTATTCGGATGACAGGCTTAGTCATGGGAGGAAGTTGGAAAGTTGGTAAAAACGGGATGTTGAACGCGTGTCTGCAGGGTCCAGATGCAACGAGAACGCGAGAACGAGAGAGAGTCCGAGGGGAACTTCCCGAACGTAAAGGCGGATTGGATTAGGTTCAAATTTATGCAGGCCTGCATTAGTCCGTCCGGCAAAAAGCTAAATTCGAATAGCTTTGCAGATTGCAGCCTGCCATGGAATTAATTGATCTGCGAGGAACAGCGGTTGTGCGTTTTTTTGGGTGACAGCAGTTGGCTTGGACCTGAAAAATGAAGCCATTCCCATTCCATATTTGCCATCAACGCGTTTGCTGTGGCGGAAGATGGCTAGTATCGCAAGGGACGACGTGTTTTCAACTGTTTGTACTCTACTCGTACTCCACGAGGAGGCGACAAAGGAGCACAGCGAGTCAACCATCCAGCCATTTCATCCTCGGTGTGATATCTGAACCAAACTTGTGGAATTCCCCCTCCATGTGATAAGTAAACAAGCTCATCTCTCCATCTCAAGCAACGCCGGATCCCCTTGGCTGAGGCTTGGAGGTTGAGGGACATGAGTATGCCACGAAAACTTGAGGGCAACACAAAAACGGAAATCTTTCAACGGGCAGATAGCTGAGCTAAAAGTACTTGCTTGAACGTTGTGAGCTGGAAAACGAGTCAGCGACCAACGAGAATGCAGTCCATGCGGGAATATATTGAGTTCGTTCCTAGGTGACCCTGCTGTTATCTTTCTCCACGAATTCCTTCGCCACCGAGTCTCCGCATTGGAACATGCGTTTCCGATGAAAGGTTGGATTTGAAGTGGCAGCGAATCGTTGTCGGCGACGGCGACAGCGACAGTCTTCCATGTCGTGATTCGTGGGACTGGCCATGCCATGCAGTACGCGCCATCTGGAAGTGACCAAATAGGAATTGACGCTAGTAGAGACAGAATACGAAGTACTTCCAACTCCCGACGGATTGCGATGTGATCAGACCGAGAAAGGACTCTGTCTCAAGTGTAGAATGAAGGTAAATGATGGTGTTGAGAAGGCATAGAAGATTGATATTGGATGACGATGATAGACGACTCAATTACAGCCATTTTACGCTCTGTTGAATTTGCTTCCTCGACGCTGGTGGGGCCGTGGTGGTGCTCTGGGGAAAAGGAGCGGCGCTATTCAGCATGCACGGAGATGTAGACCCAGTTAACCCCTAAACATGGTCTAGCGGCTACACTTTCCTTCATTGCGACTAGGTTGTGACTGGGTTCGTCCTCCCTCCTGCCCAGACCCTAGCCAACCTTCCATTTGCTCAGACAGCCGAGAGATTACATAGGGCCATTCATTGCTCCTGCATCGTGAATTTCGACGAGAGAGATAGAGATACCTTCATCAACCACCGTACATTCCTTCCCTCCTCCCTCCTCCCTCCACCAACTCGACTACCCGTTCGACTCTTCAATTCTTCCGACATCGACCAGGACTTGATTGTTCTGCTGACTGTTTTTACCTCGTTCAAGTGAACTGCTACTTGCCTAAAAAAGGCTAATTTGGGACGGATTGAAATTGGGCCATTAACTTCTTGCACCACCACGAAGACCACACCACACGCAATCATCACCCTCCCTGAGTAACCAAAACCACTCGCCCAGCAATTCGATACGAGAGGAAAGAAATTCAAGAAAACGGTCAATCAATTGCATTAAATCACCCCGACGCGGCCTCACAAGATCCACGAGAAAGGGAAGCTCTCCAATCCAGCTTCACCTCGCACGACATTGTCACCACTATATTACCTTCACCACCACCACTTCACCAACGACGATAAAGGGCTCAGCCTCGTCCAATTACACCAGCCGCAGCAATGGCCGACCTCCAAGAAAAGTCAGCTCCCTCGACCAATGTCCTTACAATCACACGTCCCACGCCTTCCCGGCAGACCTCGAATCAATCCTTTGATGTCCTGTCGACCATAGAGGACGTTGACTCCGCACATTGCCTCACGCCTACCCGCACCGCACACTCTGAGAAATCCGCCATCATGACCCACAACTCCCCTTTTGGCGACTCGAAACAGGATATCGTCGAAACGAAATCTGGAGCTTCAGCGTACCCCGATCTGGAAGCGGGTTTTACACATAGCACGAGGAACACAGGAACGGGCTGCAAGATGCTGTCAAAAGACGCTGGTGGAGGAGCTGATCCATGGCCAAGTGCGAACACGGTTAAGAGGCAACGAAAGGAACAAAAGAGGAGTAAGGCATGTTGTGCTTGCTGGGGAGCGTTGGGCAAGAAGCAGAAGCTGGGAGTGAAGATTGGAAGTGGTGTATTCGTGGTCATCATCATCGTTCTGATGTGCGTACTGATCAGCAAGGCTGTCGGAGGTGGTGTTTGGAATAAGGGGTCATCCAACTCTCCAATCGCCAAAGGTTCATGATGAATTGAGATTGTATGTCAATTCCCCTTCCCCAATCGTACCAGCAACCTCTAACCAATTCCCAGAAACCCAAACACCATCTCATCACAACCCACCAACCAAATCTTCCTTCGCATACGCTTCGATAAGCTCTCCCGTTGAAGATTACCCTCGCGAATTCGTCTTGCGAGTACGATATCCACTTTCGTTCGCCCCCCGTCGGCCCAATATTTCCCTTGTACATATTTTCCTCTCTCATCGTCGCATATCAGCGGTGTTCGTCTGGGCGTTTCGGAGTAGGCAGGCATCATCCACCCATCAGCATTCTGTCAGAAAACCCTCATCCCTTTTCTCTCTCCACCTTTGTTGTTTCCGAATCCTGGATGGCATCATGACCTCCATATTTTCCGTTTCGACAATCCTCGATCGATCGATCGATATGTTTCTCCTTGACTGTATCGAAAGCAAGTTCCATTGCACGGGGTTCTCTTGTTCGATTTTTGTTGTGTGTAGGAATAGGAGGGGGAGTAAATATCTTTTTACATTTTCCTTTTTTCTTCTGGTGTTCCTTCTTCTTTGTTTTTCTCGATGGCATACTGTTGTTTGTTGCATGAAGCCCTGTGAATGGGGTCTTGGTATGCTAATTGGTTTGGCTTCGTTTCGTACTGGTATGGAATTTGAAATGCATACTCTGTTGCTGGGATGGGGATGAAGTGTATTCTGGCATGAATAAGTGAGGCACGATAGGCCTAGGAAGTAAAGCAAGCATTCTGTGCATAGAAATGGACATGGGCTGCGTTCGCACGCGCGCATAGATAAATAGATACGGGTTCCGTAAATTAAATGAAAAAGAACTTCGAAAAAGTCAGCCTCTTTGGTCCACTTGGATTGAACATGGAGAGAGGGAGTGGCCGCAAGTGTTTCTTGTGAGCGAGCGAGCGACTGCCACTTGGATGTGCCTCACTTCCTCGTGAGGTTGATATGGACATGGCCCAACAAGTGTCTGCCCATTCAGCCATCCAATCCAGTCTTCTTGTCCTGACCTCTTCTCCTGCGAGGTGGAGATGCGGAGGAAGTTGCATGATGATAGGAGTAGGAGATGTAATAATTGGTGGCGAGTGCCATGCCATGAACACCAATACAACTGAGTCCTGGGACGACAGGCACTACAGTTGCACCCTGCCCTTCTCTTGAGTCTGTCGAGGCTGCGCATGAAACGATGTTGTATAGGTAGTTATAGGTAGTGGCCACTTATATAATATATATCAAACGACTTGACAAGCAAGTAACCTGGAAATTAAAAAAATGCATGATATGGCAACGATGAAACGCGGTATAAAGATTGATTCAATGGTCTGGTAGGAGAGTATAGAAGGCCAAATAACGAGAATCAAATGCAAACGCGAACGCAAATCGAAAACCAGGAAAGGAGAAGGCAACACCAAAAACAGGGAAAGCGAACGTGAGGGGTAGCAGAGGAGGGGTAGCAGACACTTTATAGTTGTACCATTTTGTTTTGTTTTGTAATCTGAGAAAGAAGAAGAGCTTTCCGCTCGCTGTGTTCGGACTTTTCGGGATTAAAGACGCTGCTCGGTGAAGGATTCTCACAAAGTACTGGTGTGTGATTGGTGGAGAGAAGGAGAGGGTGGTGGAAGTGGGGGGGATTTGTGGGGAGTTATGCAGGCTTTATGGTTTTATGCATATTTCGCATGCTTGGTGGGTTGGGTTCGGATTCCGGGGTTGGTGGTTTGACCGAGTTTACCTCTTTTTTTTTTCTCTTGACACTGTGATTTGATGGCGGGGAAACTAAAGGGAGGGGAGTTGTTTTGTCGAGAGTGTGGGAGGAGGTTTAGGTGTGATGGGTTGAGAATTCAGATGGGAGTGATATTTTATTTGTGTGAATAGATGGTTGTATTGCTCACTTTGCTCACTTTGCAATGAGGAAGAACAACTTGATGATTTCTGTTGGTATGACTTGGTGGTCATTAGCGTGATGTAAAAAGAGTCTATTATCGTTCGTGTTTACCGAGTAAAGTTAGCTACTCTAACTACTTAAATAGACCTTAAGCGAGAAGGTCACGTGAAGTGCTATTCACTCTTGAATATACCGACAATTTCCTTTTCTTTTTTCCCTTTTTTTTTTGCTGCTACTGTCTCGTGGATGAGTAAAGGAATATTGAGGTATCCTTGTTCTGTTTCTTTCTCATCTCATCGCTTTGATATATACATGTCTTGACATGGATGGAGACTTGTTTATCAGCAAGAAGCAGAAATGTAGACACTGGATTAAGGAGATGGCGTGGGTGCAAGAGATGGAGACTTAGAGGAGCGCATTCCATTTTATTCCACTTCTTTCTCTTTTTTTTTGTGCTATAAAAGACTGGGAACTTTTTCTTGCAGAGAGATATATTTGGATTTAGATCTGTGTTTTGGGATGGGATTCGGTGGTGGGAGGGGTTTTGACGGTAGATGAATTCGTTGATTGGAGAAGTTTAGGATTGGTTTCCTTGTTTGGTGCTGGTTTGCTTTTGTGGAGGGGGATTAAAAACTAATTTAAAATATGAATGAAGAGCGGGAAGGTGGTTCTCGTATCTGCATCACACACGAAGCCAGATTGAGTGATGCTTTCTATATGATTGCTTGTGGGCTTTTGAGTCAATGGAGGAATGTTTATATATATTCCAGAGTTGGACCTGAGTGTGGGAATGGCGGATAGGATGGTTGGGTTTGGGTAGAGGAATGTGAAGAGTTTATTCTCGGAAATATGAGCTGGTGGTTGAGTTAGTGGATTCTTAGCTGGGGGATAAGCTGGATAAATGGAGTTGTTATTAGTTAGGTCGAAACAGCCAATGATTCTAAAATGCTATGGTAGGGTTGTTATAGCGTGTATATTCGCAATTCATAATAACGCCTAACCCACCTACACTCCGACGTAGTAGTTGCTTGAAAGTAATTGGAAAGAGATGGTGTTTCCATTACTTTAATTATAAAATAGAGAATTTTCCTAATATGGCTTACTGAGAAAAAGGGCGATTTGAGGGACAAAGCGCGAGTGACTTGTCAAGTTCTCTTTACAACCTTCCAAAATCAAGACCAGATAAAACGAGAAATTTACTCTGATACAAACCACCTAAATGGAGACGAGAGATTAGCAGCTGGCAAGATCACCAAGATAATCAACCTTAGCCTGGGAAAGAGGAAGAGTCTCAGCTATCAGACTTACTTACGCGGGGGTTCCAACATTAATAAGGCTGGATTGATGGCAGGAAGTCGCAGAAACAAATAATCATAGATTTCCCAGCACCTTACGATTGTGCGTTGACCTTCCTCAAGTACACTCAAGTCATTGGCACAGGAGAGAGAAGCTTTGATTCGAATTTGGAATTTTTCTATCGTGGTTGGTGGGAATTAAACCTTGAATGGAGAAGGGAGGTTGGACTTTTCGAAAAGCTTCGATAGTGAGAAGGGTTTCGACAGTGATATTGTGGTATGGGCGATGAACCTTCTCTAGTTTTCTTGTGCGAGTGGATTTACTTTGCAGGCTGTCGAGACTTTTGTTGGTGGTAGGAAACCTAGCTGGCTAGCGGTTTCAATGGGTGCAATTCGTTTTGTGCATTTGTTTGTTTCTTCTTCGGGACTATGGGCGTGATAGTGAAGACCCCTAAAAATATCGACTTTGAGATCTGGCAAGATGAGATACTTAAGGTGGTACAACCGTCAAATTACACTGAACCTCGAGATGACTGCCAACCTGGAAGTCGGGAACATGGTTTCATATCACTTCTACGCACAATTCAATACTACCGGAAATATGGACCTTAAGGGTTCGGATTTTCTCAGGAAGTGAGGAAGTGATTTCTTTTTTTGACTTTGAGATGGAGGTCTGAATTTTTGAGAAAATCGGGGGTAAGGGGGGTTTCGACGGTAATATGACAAATAATGATGAACGTTCTAGCTTGCTTCAAGAGAAATTCGAAATCGCAATTCTGGGTTTCGGGGAAGGACTCTTTCATCAGCTCCAATGTCGATGAACTTCTTGAGAGGATAGTTGAAACCTTGGAGAGAGACTTCGGCCTGTCGCGAGGGTGTGTGATAAGTGGGACTGGCGTTTTTAAGATCATTCTTTGTGTCTGTTATCTCTTGGGTTTGCTTCTTTCCAGTCACTACCTATGTAAGAGTCTGGATAAGCGAATAAAGAGTTCAACAGTGACTACTGGAGACTCTTGCATGCGCCATTCCATGTTCCCAGCAACTTCGACGACTGCCCAAGCCAAATGACCTGTATTAGACCATTTATAATTATTCACTACTTCTTATCTACAGAAAGTTATGTTTCGGAAGGCGAAGACATGTCTTGAGTTAGCATATCGAATAACTTTCGAAGGTTGTAAACATTTCGACGGCAACAGGGATATCGATGCTAAGCAGGCATGATGTGGCTAGGCAAAATTTCTTTCCTCCCCATTAACGGGGTGGGAAAATCATGGATATCATGGCTGAGATGATAAAAGATAGATTGGCACAAAAGAAAATCTCTCTTCTCATTCTGACAACTCCAATCTAAGACCGACGCTGAATTATCAGCAATATTTTCCGTATAGTTGGCGGTTAAATGCTTGGTTGGTGAGTATAGATATTAGATGGGGCTTAGTGAATCTTTGGAAAAGAGCCTGGCTACCCCGGTTACAAAACAAGAACTTGAAGTTGTTGAATAGGATTTCCTATAACCCCTGTTTCTAGGTGAAGAAAAAGTGTCAGAATTAAGTTGATGTGGATTCAAGAGTCGATCTAACTCTCCCTACGAGGTCAAAAACCTTCGAGGAGAAATGAGTTGCTTGAAGTTAGCTTTTCCGACAGCCTTTTCTTTTCTCACAAGTTACTGGAAAAGAGTCCCGGATACGTTACTTGTCGTCATCTCCTTGGATATCCAACGAGCCCGGCGCTCACTCTTGATTCGTTGGCAGAGCCTGTCCTTCCAGTATTCATGATGCATTGTATTTGGCTCGTTCTATATTCGCTGATATATGAAAATGATATGATACTAAAGACTTATGACGCTAGATGTCAGCCATCGCACAAAAGCCAAACGGTGTTTGGGATCTGGAGTTAGATGTGGGTGTCTTCCGTCTCATGAAAATTGACCAACATTCACGTCCAATTCCTATTCGACTTCATCTGGCTTTTGACGTAGCCCTTGAGCCTGGAACATTTGAGGTAAGAAATTAAATCCGAACTCTCTGAGATCCCGGAGGTAGAACGGATTTCGGGGGTAGACGGGGAGATAGGGGTACAGCTTTCGGAAAAGATTTGTTTCTTAGAACTTGTTCACTGAGATTGAATGGCTGCAAGCATACATATGAGTTTCTCTTTTTGGTTGGCTTCTACTGAAAATCTCAGTTTCCGACGAGCCTGCCGTTTTTAGTACCCAGACCAGGGAGTGTGAAACCACTCCAAGGTCTAGCTGCGGGAGTATTAAAGCTCAAATCGGCTATTCACTCCATGACACTGCTTATTTCCTTACCAGTTGTTCCTATTGTGTCATTCATCGGAGAAGGCTGATTATTGAAAGTTTGAGATTTCAATGGTCTGTTGCAGTGTTTGTAGAAACAGTGAGCTTTCTTCAAAAACTAATTTTTCTGTAACTTACACTCTTTACATTGAACTGTTGTCGATTTTGTATATATCACCCATGTTTAGTGTAAACACTTATTCTTACTTTTTCTCGATTCCTTCTTTGGCTGCTTCTTGGCGTGTTGTGGTTCGAGTATTGATGAGAACTGGTCGCAAAGTGAATCTTGGTGTGAGTTGGATACGCAGTCAATTAAGGGGGTGAATTTCAATTTCCCATAACTTCTATTTCTATATTTGACAAAATGAATTAGTAATGGAAACATAAACGCCAGCGAATCCATAAACTCCGTTTACCCCTTTCAAATTCCCTTATCCAATTCCCATTGTGAAATCCTCCGTCTATCACATCTCCCTCGCTTATTCCATAATATCTCCCACCCTCTCTCTCTATCTCCCTGTCTATTTCCACCTCTAATTCACCTCTGCTTCTCATATCCAACATCCCCAACCCTGTCATCTCCACCATCTACAAACCCAACCCCATAACCACAGCGCCGATAACCACACCCCCGACCATCATCATCTCCCTCCCAGCTTCCAAAGAAGAACCCGAAACACCACTTGTTGGGATGCTAGCATTGGTAGCAGTGGCAGCAGACGATTTGGCTAGTGCACTTGTTTTGGAAGCGGGAAGCTCGGTTTTTGTTGCGGTCTTGTTGCAGTGAAGACAGTAGGTTGATGTTGCTCTGTTCAGAGTGGGTTAGGGTTTTGTGATATTTGGGAAAGACGAAAAGGGAAAAAGAGGGGGAAACTTGGAAAGGAAGAAGAACTGACATGGTAGTGTTGTGGACAGCAGTTCGATTCTTTGCTTCCTCATATTTCTTTGGTCTGTATTTTTCGAACTCTGAAGGAGTAGCTGCCAATGCAGTGAGAGGGAGGAGGAAAGCGAGGAAAAGTTGGAATTGCATTGTGATAATCTTTTTTGTTTTTGGTGGTTTTTGTTTCGGGTAGAGGTTGTGGAAGTGCGAAAAAAGTGCTTGTTTGGAAAGAAAATTGACTTGGTAGAGACTGTGATGTAAAGACTGATCTGAACTCCCGAAAACAAATTGGAAAGACTTGGGGCGATTGGTGAAAGGTGTGAGGTGTGAGAAAGTTCTTGGCTTGAAGAATTGAGATATAAGTAGCATGTTCCCACGATGGAATGCATAGCGTGATTAGGGCTGGCATTCCATACGCGTGTTCATTGCACGGGAGAGCCGAGAAGTGTCTTAGTTTGGGGATGTTATTTTTGGAAAAATAGTGGTTTGGGTGGAATGTATGGAAGCTTTACGGTCCGATTTCTGGGGCTGCGAAGAAGTTCTAGAACTGAAGAAGATAGGTATGAATCCGCGGGGGGGGGGGGGGGGGGGGGGNTGACAAGACTCGCTATTACTTTGTTTTTGTAGCTGAGCCTGTGATGTTTTTTGAAGACGAACTTGGTGACACACAATGTGAGTACGTAGAAAGCATTCTTCCAACAATCTAAATATCGAATTTATCACCAATAACAGGGTGCTTCCTGCGGCTTCGTATTCTCGATATAATTACATTCTGGTTGGGATATGATATTTCAATATGATATTTCAACAGAGGAATTGTTCTCGCGTTGGATGACTGTAGCAAATTCTCAAGTCTCTTCAGGCTCTTACTCGCTAAATTTCAGGGGAGCTGGAGGCTGGTTCACTTTCAGGGCCGAATCATGTATCACATGCACCTCCTATTTTCTGGTCGCGAAAAGAACGCGGGGAACAGTTGAGGGAAATCGACGCGTCCTCCACAATCCGACCTCAAGCACAACATCAGCGGGAAGAAACAACACTCCAAGATGGCCGTTCCGGGTGATGGCAATCTTCTTCGCAGTCCATCGTTTGTCCTCTCACTTCCCCAATGTTGCTAGAAAGCCCAGCTAACCTCATCGCAGCTCCACCACACACCCCGCCTTAACCCGAACCTCAACTTCCTACCTCCCCTCTCAAACCTATGCGCTCGCGAAGGAAAAGCAGTACCAGCAGCAATATGGCGATATGTACTTTCTGCGGCTGACGAAGCTGAAGCCTGCGGTGGAAAAGATCGCATTGGAAGCATGGGATGGATTCCAGGTCGCGGGGGAGACGGTGCAGCAGGTGGAAAGAGTGCTGGATGTTAGACAAGGTCGGTTATGTTGGGTTATTGGAACGATTTATATGGAGATGCCTTTGAAACCTAATATTCTGGACGATATTAGCAAAGATGTGAGTATGTTCCATTTCTGGCGTCGCACTGGTGTCTTTGGTTGCTGGGCGCATTGGTAAGGTATGAATCCCAAGGGAGCATCTGCTAATGTCTGCCAGCACTGGATCTCTGCACCACCTCCACGCCAAAAATACCTCTCAACCTCTGGGGAAGACCTCATAATGCTAGAAGATGAATCAGGAAGACTGCGTTTAATTGGTTTGGCGCTCGAGAACGAAATGCTGGTTACAGGGTGCATTATAGCAGTGATGGGGACTGAAAACGCAAATGGCGACTTCGAAGTCGTTGATGTAAAACTCCCCGGTCTACCACCACAGCCCGAACGCTGGCATACTTCCGAAGTCAATGGAAAGGCGAGGGACGAGGACGAGGATATGGATAAGCCCGCCACAACAAGCAACGGAAAAAAGATAGCCATTGTTTCTGGTCTCGGATTCTCTGGCACAAATGCGGAGCATTCCCTTGAGTTGAATCTTTTGACAGAATTTCTCCTCGGAGAAGCTCTCGATCCAGTAACCCAAGAGAATGTCTCGCAGATTAGTAGATTAATCATTGCCGGAAACTCAATCGCTCTGGATTCCGAAGCAGTCTCTCATGACACCATTGGAAACACGAAGAAAGCCGCACACAAAAAGTATGGGTACGACAGCAGTGCTTACAACCCAACACCAACCGCTCATTTCGATAATTTCCTCGCAGGCTTACTGCCAAGTTTACCAATAACTTTACTGCCAGGATATAATGACCCGGCGAATGTCAGTCTTCCTCAACAGCCGATACATTCAGCCATGTTCCCTCAAGCTCGAGCATATGGAGCTATGCCGCCTGTTGAAGGAGCGCCCAAACAACAAGGCTGGTTCGACACTGTCACCAATCCTTGGGATGGCGAGCTTGAGGGATGGAAATTGCTGGGTACAGGTGGGCAAAATGTCGATGACGTTTTCAAGTATGTGGAAGGGGAAGATAGATTGGGCATGATGGAAGCCATGTGTAGGTGGAGATGTTGCGCACCAACGGCGCCCGATACTTTATGTAGGTTTCGAGTCCTATCTCTACACACCACACCCTCATGATTTGCATGCAATCCCAAGGTTCATTCAATCAAAGCACTAACAATTCCTAGGGAGTTACCCTTTTCAAGATCACGATCCTTTCGTCTTGAATTCATGCCCACATCTCTTCTTCGTCGGCTCTCAGCCAAAGTTCGATACGGCAACGATTGAAGGTCCAGAAGGCCAGACGGTTCGATTGATATCGGTGCCTAAATTTTCGGAAACTGGCGAGGTTGTTCTGATAGACACGGAGACTCTGGATACCTCAGTGGTCAAGTTTACAGTAGCATGATATTGTACCTATAATCAGGGAATATAAAAACTTGGAGACGTCCTCCTAGTTAAATGCCACAGAAGGATCCTCTCACGATGGGTTGCAGGAACAGGTCCCCGCGGACCAAATCAATCGAGGGCATCAGCGACCACCTTAGGAACGTAGTCCAAATGCCATTTGTTCGAGACCAACTCGCAGATCAATTTCTATTGTGCGAGTCAATCTGGAAGAATGGGCGATGATTGTTCGAAATCTTTTGGTACAATGTCTTCACTGATGGGGGCAAGGTGGAGTGTAGGAAGGTCACGAATCTTAACATAGTGCTCGGTTTACATGGAATTATCCTCAATTTGAGCCCGAGAGCCTTTTCTACTCTACAAATTTCTCAAACCTTCTTCGATGCGATTCCTGCTTTCTTTTTTTCCCTCCACCACGCGTATTACGCGCCTGCGGAATATAAGGACGATCTTCTTTTTCCTGAGGGGATTTCCAGTACCCTTTCTCCTCTTGTCCCTCAAAAAATAGCATATCTCTGGCCATGACCTCAAGTTGGTCAGGAGTCATGGGGCCCTCTGGCAGCTGATGAGTTGGGTTCACGAAACCCATTAATAGGCTTAGCCTTTCCCGTAAATAAGTTTCTGCTAATTTATCATTGAATTTGGGGCAGGGTGGTGTACGTTCCGTCTTGAAGGACGCGGGCATATCGAGTTTCTGCTTATATTCTTTCCACTTGAGCGTTTCTTCCAGAGCATCCTTTGCTAGCACCATATCGTCGATCCACTTCTCTTGATCCATTGGAACACTTTTTTCTAATTGTTCCTTCATGCTCTCGTTGTTCTCAAAACTGTCTGTCGATAGTCGGCAGACTTCGGTTTTCAGGTCGTGGACAGTTGCGATCAATGTTTTGGCGAGAAGATCGAGGAAATCGACTAGTTCCTGGGCCTCGTAATGGTTTGTAATTTCTTTGACGTGGTGCCCTTTGGAAAAAATAGCTTTTAAGTCTAGATCGGTCATTTTCTCTTTGATTGACTTGTTCCTGGATCTTAGGCCCATATTGTGTAGACCAAGAAGGAGAACAAATGCCTTTTCCACTGTCAGACAACAATCCTGCATGTTGTCGAATGCTTGGAGGCCCAGCAGGACGTCTGCTAGTTGGTGCTTCCACTCTTCTTGGGTGATTTCGAACCAGTGGTCTAGATTTACGCGATGGCTGGTTTCTGGGAAGGACCAGTGGTTCTCGGACTGGCATAATTCGGCACGCTTGTTTGTTAGGTAGCGGATTTGTGACATGTTTGGATTCCACCTCCCTTCGTGGAGTTCAGTTTGGTAGTCAGCGTCTAGGAGGGTGCGGCAGAGGAGGCATGCTGTGTTTTGACTGTCTTTGGAACATTTCCGGAACCACTTTTATTCATGTTAGTTAGATATTCGTCGAAAGCTTATTGTTCCAATAGATATTGTTTGAGGAGGTCTAGGAGAATGAGACGTTATTATCACAAATGTTCTCGGACAATTTAAATATTGCTTGAGAAGGTTTGGGAGAATAACTTCTAATTCTCCTAAACCGGTTTGCACAATATTCATAATTGTTCAAGAATATCTGGGGTAATGAGGGAGTTGGAAGGAGCGTTCGCAGAACTTACCTCCCAGAGGCAGGATGCACCATAGACATGACCCTTATTGCACTTAACCGACACCGCAATATGACTGTGGATGATTCCACCCTTTCTTATTGCGGAGAGTCCTTGCTTCCTAGTGCCGGTATTAGCCTCCTTTTGGATATTGTGCGAAAGGTTCTGGTTAATGAGAATTTGACTTACGGGAGAAATTCCGAGTAACACAGAGGACATTCCCTATTTTCGTTGACCAAAGGGTCAACCGCCTCTATTGCCTGCAAAAACCTGTCTAGGGGGGACATATTCGCAATTTCCTTGATCTCTCTTTTCCGATTCTGAGCGTGTCTAATGCTTTTGTCGAAGTATTTGTTAACCTCGGTGAGCAGACTGTTGACAAATACTGCTCCTTTTTGCCATTTTCCCTTTGATGAGTATTCGAACCGGCTCAGTTGACTTGATTTGAGGTAGTATATACCTTTCTCTGCGGTGTATTGCTTGTGGAACCAGGACCCGGAACCTCGTAGCGTTATCCCGGGATATTCTTGACCTTCATCTACAAGCATGAGCGGGGCTGGTCCTACTTTTCATCCAGTCAGCTTGCTTCCTTCTTCTTTAGGTAATTGTACGAAATCGTTGGGTCAAGCAAAGTTATTAATCAAGATGATTTGGGAGAATTGAGAACTTGGGCCACCAATTCTTCCAAACCGTCTGGATTAATGGGGAACTGGACTTACTTCTTGCTTCTAAGAAAGGGAGATGTTGTGGAGCTGGCAGATCCTCGGCGGCTGCCGCTGGCTCCGGGACAAAGTTTGGTCGAATTTGCTCTGGCTCTGTAGGAAACAACATTTGCTTTATTGTAGCATTCCACCATTGTCCCACTGGGTCTGGGATAATAGCCGCAAGGTGTGCCAACTGTCTTTGGGTACCGAAGAATTGCCCGAAGCGTTTGCCGATGGCAATGAGATGCGCCTTAATTGCGGCCATTATATGAAAATGGAGTCTATCCAATTTCCGTCCGATTTCGGTTCGTGATGCAGAAATTAGAACTGCGGCAACAATAATAAGACAAATACCTCCGAAAATGCGGTACATGGGTAATAAGGCGAGGTGAAGTAAGTTACAAAAGGTGAGTAGGGTAACCATATTGCTGGATTGATGCGAACAGGGGTGTTGGGTTGAAAAGTCGTGGTTGTGGTCGTTCTTTCTCTTTTCGTCTGTTGCTTGATTGCACTGAGTCTCTTTTCAATCGCAGCGGGAGATGGTGGCTTTAAATCCTTTCCCGCTTTTCCTGAAATGGTGAACTATTGCATTGTTTCGTCATTATTTCCGATTCTGCGACCTCGGGGCGAGAAGGAGGGGATCGTTTAAGTTAGGCCAACCACTTTTCTTCGTCAGATTTCATCACAAGCGCTATCATTTTTATTTTGCGCAGGATCTGGGTCTAAATCTTTCTAAGAATGGTCACGTAGAAAAATTAGACGCTACCGGTTTCTGTCCATCTCGAGCCAATTTGAACCGGTCGCCGCCGGACTCCTCACTACCCTCAAAAGTGCTGACTAGCTCTCGTTTTATCAATGTCATGATTTCATACCTCACGATACTTCAAAATCCGATCCAGAATCGCAGTAGAATAATGCGATGATCGTGGTTAATTTTACGTGTCGTCTCGTTAAGCTGAAATCGCTTGTATTTGTTGTAAGCCATACAAGCGAACTTCTACACATAGCATTATCCCCTATTTACTCAAGTGAGGCGCGTATTAGATATTTGCAGTGTTCTATTCAATTTGACCAATTGGTAGTTCTTCTTTATTCGTCAGTGACCTAGGTTTGTTGTCGTTTGAAGTACTTTCTGTGACCAGATCTCATCACGGCTTCAGATGTGGAACGTGGGTAGTCCAAGGGATAATCGCCAGTGAGAAATATGACCTTGTGCTGGGACTAGCCTTAGTCAATTGAGGGCTGACTCATCACTGTTGTATTCACGTCATAATCCTGATAGCGAAATCCACTGCAAGATTTGATTTCTTGTATCAGAGTACCAAACACCGGACAATCATTTTTTTCTCTTCTTTTTATTCCAATATTTTTCGATGAAACTCCGACAATTATATTTTGTGCTTTCAATGGCATTTCGGCTAGTTCGAAACCGTGTCTCACGATAATTATACGACAGCCGAAAGAAATACTTTTGTTTTGCTTGACCGCACAATGGTTTCCAACGCAGCCCCCAAGGATTCTTTCCCAATCCCTTTACCGCTTAGGGACATTCAACTTGAATTACCCGTGACTACCGATTCTCTTGGTCCTAGCAGCAAGTTACCACACGAAGTTTTGCTGGAAAAGGAGCTTATGAATGACGCGTCCTTTTGGTGGCCCTTCCTCGAACCACTCTGGAACCCACGAAATAACTTCACCTGGATTATAGCGGAGCAAGAGGCAGTTTTTACTGCGCCCACAATCTTGGCCGCTTTTTACCTCGGTGCTGCACGCTTAAAGAATCAAAGAATATTAGTTTCGGAGCACACTAACACCAAACCATATAAGGTAAATGGTGGCAGTATGTGGACAACTGTCGACATTACTAAACTTATCGTCGGAGAGGACAGCTCTGAATTTTCCAACACCCCGGAGGATAAATTGTTTCAAAGGGCACAAAGTTGTCATAAGACTATATTTCGGTACGCCCGTGAACAACACCAAGACGCCAAGGCTACTGCCCATCTTATCACTGAGGATAGTGACCCTGAAACCGTTGCACAAACCGTTATCGACCAGGAAAAGCTATGTCGTATTTGCTACCTCAATCATACCACCCATAGACCTATCTGGGACCCACGACGATCCGGCATAGTTGACAAAAAGAAAGTGCGCAAAGCACGCCGGAGGCTAGAGGTGTTGATAAATCTTGCATTTGAAGGGGCCAGAAAAGGCCCCCAAGATGTCGATGTAAGAATATCGATGGATTTCCTCACCGAATTGCTCACAATCAGAGCAAACCTCGAAGACTATCGCAAGAAGACGGCAGAATTCAACCACGAACTACCAAATCTAGAGGCGTCCTGCCAAAACGCATTTCAAAGATCGTCTCGTCATATGTCACTGGCAGATATTGCAGCAATAACTGGGTTGCGCAAGGATTCTATGAATCGAGGCATTCTCGCAGATTATTTGAGGGATCGGGAATCATAATGAATGGGGTTTATAGTTCACTTGATGACTGAACTTGGAGTTAGGGTCATGGTTGAGCAGAGTAATAAGATTTTTTCATCTTATTGCAGTAATTCTGAGATATGGACTGTGTTGAAGTGTTAGCGTGGTGGTTTCCTCGTTAGGATTCAAAAGGTGTAGAAATTAGAAGCAGTATCCAAATTGAATATTATACACATGCAGTGAGAAGAACCACCTTTTTCGTTTATGCGCCGTTACTCCTTCCCTCGTCGCTACGAAGAATATTAGAAAAAAGCTCGACTCTAATAGGAACCATTTTCTCCAATCGTTCTCGACCACCTCATAAGAATTTACCCGTAAATTATGACCGTCTCTGAGTAGTTGAAGAGCCGTTTGTCCCGTATATAATCTGGTTATTGATCGGAAAAAGTTTAACGTTGGCGAAACGGTGGGCGAGGGAAGACTTTGAGCCTTGCATGACAATATACATTTGCATTTTAATGCTGAGAATTCGTAGGTTCCGGAAGATAGAAGCACGTACTACCTCGCAAGTCAATGTGGAACGATACTTTGATGGTTAATGTTTTGTTGGAATAATCATGCGGATAAATATGCGAATAAAATAGTGAACGCTCACATAAAACCAGTTTTCATTATAGGTTTGTACTATATCCTAGATTAGACATGAGACAGATTTTTTTTGCTGTTTTAGGTGGGTTTCTGGGGGTGTTGATGGAATGGATCTATTTTTATGAGTCGAAAGGAAATGGTTGAAGTGAAGATTTAGCTTATTGGGAGATGAAACTTTGGGAATAAGCAACTCCTCAGTTCCTGTCACGCGGAGTGTGGCTGACAACTTTTTAATACCAGGTACACTTCAGGATACTTGATTATCGCTCGCTCTTTTTGGTAATTTCAAGAACTTGTTTTCATGGTTCTCTTGTGAGTCATAGAATTACAGTTGATTACAAGCACTTGTCGATCACGTGCAAGTTCTATCAACCTCGGACAAAAACGTGGGGGTACCTTAGCAGGGTTTAATTTTAGGTTTTCATTATACTCATTTTCTTCTACAACTTAGCTCTTGCCAATTAGAGAGTGGTACGCGCGTCCCGACGCCACGGTCAGCCTGTGTCTTTCAAAATGCATATCTACATTCCCATCCCCCATTCCCGTTATCTGCTATCTTGCCTTCTATGCATCTCCGCTGAAGAGTCACCCACGCGCTTCCAGGTTTTGCAGGTTTTTATATCCTCTACTGTAGCACTTTCCTAGAACGGTTACCAATATATGTAGCCGGTATCTGCATCATAATCCTTCTGTAGCAAAGCCGTACCTTCAAATGGAGTTGATTGGAACTTGTGGAGGCCAAGTATTGTTTGCCCCTTGGTGGCATCATTTTTGAGGACCGGAAGCATACCGATTGGTTCAATTCGTAGTCAAAAGGTCAGGTCCCGGAGGCATCTTAAACCTCCCCTTGCGACATCACACATCGCTTGCAACCAAGATTCTTGGGAACATGTCTTGAGGAATCGGCAGGGCTACCGGTCTGGTAAACTCAATCATCCTGGCGAGAGAGCCTCAAAAATTGGAGCTTCCATCGAATCAAGGTATATACTCATTCGCGTTTGGTTTCATCTATTAAACATTGTAGGTCCAAGATGAAATCTAACCAATTTTCAAATACTGAAGTACGAGTCTTCTTGCAGTGGTCACAGGGTTTCAATGGCTCTATACAGCCGAATTCATGATCGGTGCTGCCGTGGCTTAGAAGCCTCTTCTGATGGAGATTATCACTCCCGGGATGAAAAGCGCCATGTTTCTGCTGATACGTGCGATTTCTTAAGACCGTCAAGAAAGCTGCAGTGGAGGGGGTAGATTGTACCAAACAGGAATCTTTAATATACGATGGACGCAAGTTGCTTCCTAAACGACAATATCCGGCCGAGGTTCTGCAGCATTTGGGCTCCTCTCCGGGCCTTCGTTCTCAAGTTATATTTTTGATATAATACTCTCTTCTCATCTTTTACTTGACCTGACTGATCTACACTGAGTTGGAAGATTCAGTACAGTTCTTTTAATCTCTATTGAATTTATTTCGAAGGTTACCTCCATATATTTTGCCTATCATGGTTTGGAATTTGGTTCAAGTGGTACGAGATTCTGCAAAGCATTCTCTTATTCCCAAATTGATAAATCCTCAATCTAGGTGCTCGCCATCATCTCGTTACCAACCCTAGCCAGTGCAACGACTGGGTTCAGAACAGTTGGCACCTCCGGGTGTACGCCCCAGATGGTTTTCGTGTAAGCAAGATTTTGTCTGCTCCCTTTTCATCATACAGTTCTCTTGGTCAGGCGGTGGTTTTATCTTCTTGAAACCATACACTGATATTTTGCAGCCCACCGTATACCAATACTGTCGTTTTCATAGACAACTACCATGAAAATTATGGCGGACCCGGATATAATCTTACCACTGGAGCTCACTCTACAACATCCTATCTCTACAGCGATACCTCGATATCAGTTTTTGGCACCGAGTATAATCTAGCCACCAACACTATCCGACCTGTTAAGCCATTGTCCAATACCTTCTGCTCTGCCGGCGCCTTCTTTCCTAATGGCACTTTAATCAATATGTCCGGTGCTGAGGAAGGGGGTGGTGTGAATGAGGGGTTTGATAAGTTGAGGACGTTCAAACCAGGGCCATGCACGGGGGCTTGCACAACAGATTGGGTGGAGTTGACTACCAAATTACAAGTTTATCGTTGGTATCCCACAGCTTTGACAATGGTATGTCTAGATTCGGACTCTAGCACTTTCAAGATAGTCTGATATATGCTGATATTTTGGTGTGCGCTCAGACAGATGGTAGCGTACTTGTTGTAGGTGGCTCAAACGTTGGCGGTCTGGTATTGAACGAGGCATCCATCAACGTACCAACATATGAGATCATGTAAGTAAATTTATTGTTTTCACACCTCCGGAAATCCCCGTTCTCACTTCGAATCAAATACAGCAAAAAAGATGGAACCGAGCCAAAAGTCCCAGTCACTCTGCCAATCCTTCAGTTTACTGCAGCTGAGAACCTTGTCCCCGGAAAGAGTTACAATTTGTATCCTATTCGTAAGTCACCGACTTGGAAATTTATGCTTACGCTCACCTTTCTAGTTTATACCCTCCCTAACACAGGCGTGAAGGATTACGTCTTCGTTGTTGCTGGAAACCGTTCTGTAATTTGGGATTTCGCTAATGATGTTTTGATCAAAACGCTTCCCGATACACCACTTCAACCCCGCACATTCCCCTCTTCAGCTACCGCAGTATTGTTACCCCTACAATACCCGGATTACACACCAAGTGTCTTAATTTGTGGCGGCTGTTCAGGCGACATGCCTGCGCCAAAGGGATTAGACGATTGCTGGAAAATCGACCCCAACAGTGCATCCCCTACTTGGGTCAGGGATGATACGATGCCCAATGGAGCACAAGTTATGACAGTATGGCTCGCCTCCCCATCCAGAAAACAGATTTCTAATCCATTTACAATAGGATGGCATCACACTGCCTGACGGAACTATTCTTTTCATCAACGGTGCTCGAACTGGGTCCGCCGGTGGTTTACAAGCAGATGTAAGCTTTTACCAAAACCATACGTCCAAAATACTGACTAATTTAGGATCCTGTATTTATTCCCATGATTTATAACCCAAGTGCAGCTGCAGGAAGTCGTTTTACGAGTCTGCCATCGACAGCGATACCACGCATGTACCATTCCGTCGCAACTTTACTTCCATCCGTATGCTACCCACCAAGTGCAACATAGCTCTCTAGATGGCTAATATATCAAAATAGGGAGAAGTGCTTGTAGGTGGATCCAATCCAGTTGTCGGGTACAGTAGAACAGGAACAGTATTTTCCGGGTAAGAACATTTCCTTACACTCCGTATCCTTCCACCACACCCAGGTCACCTGAAGGAAACAGCAAACTAATCTGGGTCTGTAAAGATGGCCATATTTCTACAACAACGGCCACATTTGCGCTCTCCAGCAACAACAGCGGCAAACGTCTGCATACCCATCCGAGTACCGTGTTGAGATTTTTACACCGCCCTACCTCTCAACCACTCTACCCCGCCCAATTATCTCCACAGCACCAGCAAAGATATCTTACAGCTCCAATTACACAATTGCGACACAACTCGTTGGAGGAGCTAGGGTAAGAGGCGCTGTGAAAATATCGCTTGTAGCGAGTGGATTCCACACTCATGGGGCTGGGATGGGACAAAGAATTGTTATCAGTGGGTTTGCCGCAGTAGCAAATTCCTATAACTATACTGTCATTGCGCCTAGGGATGCAAGTGTGATACCTCCCGGGTGAGTGTTTATGATTCCCTCCTCTTACTTATTTGACTGAGAATATTTTAGGGTTTATCTGCTTTTTGTTGTTAATGATGGGGTACCTTCAAATGGTACTTGGATTGCCTTGGGCTAAGTAGGTTTCACGTGACGGGATTAATTGAGATGGAGGCATCTCCGGACTTCCTAGAACCCTGCCATTCAAAGTAGCTTAATGAGACACCCATCAAAGTCTAGACCTTGTAGTGAAATCCGTTCGTTTTTCCCAAAAAGACTAGTTTCAATTGGGATATGAAGCGACCATCTCCAGCGATATTCTCTTCGCTTCACTCCCCACGTATACTACAATCTAACTCATAAAACAAAAATATTTATCCTTCACTGAAAATGGCCTACCAAGATTTCAGATCCCTTTCTTTACAACTGTAGATCTTTTGTGTACATATCTTCTTTCCTTCGCGCACTGGTGTATTATTTTTTGCAAGCAGAGGCCGTCTCATACTTTGTTCCTCTTAGTTAATGGAGTATGCCAGAGGTAACAGCCTCGAGTCTCAGTCCCAAAGAAGGAGTTTTCGGTGCAGGCCTTTTCTAGCTCAGTGGGTGAAAGTAGTAGGAGCTGCCATGTTTCGGTACCCAGGATCTGCAGAATTTCTTTTTGATCTTACATCATAGCCACGTCAGTGTTCAAGCACAGTAAGACTAGGAGATTAGTCTTAGTTTTGCCGCCAGTGTTGAAGCTAAGTTAGTGCCCCTAAGCCAGTGTAATTCTTAACTTTAGCCCCAACACTATTTTAATTCAGTCACGTGAAGATCTTCGTGCAATCCAAAAACAAATGTATTGGCGAATTGCAACCTCGGAGCGTAATTCATCGAGAGAATAACCAGAATGAGATTTGACGACGTTTCTGTATATTCTTTAGCATCTAGAGGGATTGGTGATGCAAAAATGGCGTGGTGCTGAAATAACCGAGACAGATATTGTGAATTATTACAAAAGAATACATTCTAGCTGCCGTCTCACGATAAAACTAAATTCTGGAATGTGCCAAACGTGCCAAGTGCGTGGTATTAGTCTGATTAACCTTCTTCCCATGGCATTATCATGACAGAATATACAAGGACTTCAAATAGACCAGATCCTCTCCTTTGATTCTCTTGACATTCCTGACCCTCTCCACCACAATGTCACCAACCATGAAACCTCAAGTTGCCCCAGCCACTTCTTTGTACCAAACCGTTCCCCGATTCTCCCACCATCTCCTCGACAAACTCCCTCGTGAAATCAAATTTAAGATATACGGTTATTACTTTGGATATTTCCCGTTTCACACCAAAAAACAAGCATTGTTGATAGCATGCAGAGCGTCATCCAAGAATATCATCGATCATAGACGTTATCGGGAAATTATTACTTGCTTTTACGAAGCCCGATTCTGCCGTCTACAAATTGTAGACATGGCAAATTGCCAAAAGACAGCGCTACATGGCTTTACAGCGCTCTCTAAGTCTACACTAAAGTCTCTGAGAAATTTGAATATCAGGATACATCAATGGTCAGTTTCAATACTTCCCCACCTTCGACACCAGAAAAAGCGATAATCGACTAACTATGTGACCGGCAAGCAGTCCCTCCCAAATAGCACCCCAAATACAATCCCAACTCGCCCTTGCCACAGAAATTCGCAAATTGGAATTTCGTCTTGCCCCCTGGGACACTGACTGGGCTTTCGCGCACTCTTTCTTCTTAATGTTACCTTCGTATACCAGGCTCTGCCAATTACGACTCTCCAGTTTTCGAATATGCGACAGCGGGAAAGTCGGTCTAATGGTAGAATTTGTGGAAGAACAATTGGAAAAGATAATCAAGGGAATGAAAACTGGGTACTCCTCCAAATATTTAAAATGGGTTGAGAGAAATCCCAGAGTCAGACCACCACGTCGTGGTGATGAGAAACCTCTCTGGGATGAAGACGAGCAGATTACTTGGAACCTGAAACTGCTTTCTTGCGCCGAAAGATAAAATGGGCAATATTTTTGACGATAAGGTATGCTTTGCTCGTCAATTATGCTATTAGGAAATGAGGTTACTCGCGAAGGAGTATATATAATGACAAACTACAAAACAAATTCAAGGGTTATCTGTCGCTTTTTAAGAAACTGTGTTCCTCATTTGGGGGTGACCGTGGTTTCCCTTCAAAGGTCTCTTTAGTTTCATCATTAGTTTCGTGATGGAAGAAAGAACTAAAACACGAGGTATTATATAAAGCCTATTGGTGGAGAGCGATTGGTTGGTTTCAAAGATGAATCTCGATTCAATTATTTTGGCAATCAGCTCATCACCCAAGACTTTACTTTTACAGTATTAACAAATGACAAAACTTTGCTTAAATGTTTCCACTTCAGGTTTATTGAATCAACTAACAAAACACCATGCTACTAGCAAACAGTTCACATGAATTCGATCCATGTTAAAGTGCCTGCCTCCCAGTCTCCAAGTGAAGCAGCAGTTGTATTATTTCTGTGAGGCAAGGCTATGAAGTCCCAACTCTTTTTGAAAATATTTACTGGACTAGCCAAATAAAAATCCACTTTCTACTGCGATCATGGCTGATTCATTTTCCTCATGCCAGAAAAAGAAGAACTCCGAGGTTAAAGATTCCCGCTCTGGCACTGCTAGCTCAAGAAATGAAAGTCCTTCCCCCTCCCAAACCTCTGCGATCAACTGCCCAAGTTCCCCAATTTCATAAAGTGAAGTCTTACTTCTCATGAATCTCGCTTCATTTACTCCCACTCCCGAAGCCACAAGTTTACTTCCAAAAGGACTCATTGAACCGCTCGGAAGCTCCCAGCCCAGAGAGCGAAAGGTTTATTTCCCAAAGAACTTCTTTTCTTGGCTCAGAGGCCACACGCCCATCAACAAATGAGAGTAGCTCAACACCAAAGCGCAAATCTGATGCACCGGTTTCTCGGAATGAAAACTCAGTTCTACTTCATCAGCTTCGTCGAGTCTGATTCGAGAGAACAGAACTTCTCCGACTACTGGAGCATATACACCGCTTGGTAAAAAGGTCACTTAATTCATGGGACCTAATAAACATGTAACGTGACTGAACTGGCAAACCCCAACGAGCGCATGTCGCGGTCTACTTCAAAAAGTTCTTCGACACTAGCAAGGACTGGAAACGACCAATAATTCAGCAATATAACTTCTCCTTAGAGAATTGAGATAGTGTACTGACAAAAGACAACTCGGTAAGAAGCAACCGAACCTATTTTGGATGGGGATCTTGCGAAGAGAGATGGGTTAGGTTACCAAGGTAGGGAAAGTAAGTCTGGAGCGGAAAGATTAATTGAAATGTTGGGAACAAATGACGGCCATGTCATTGAAAATGTTTCCGTCCTTCACTTTTTCAAAGATCTCTTGAGAACCAATTCCAAGTTTCGCAACGAGAAGTTTTCAATAACTTAAGCAAACCATGGATTGGTGTTACCATCGATAAGGAGGCCGTCCAAGGGCTACAAACTTCAAACTGTATCATCAAGAACGACACCAAGTCAAAATGAAGTGGCTGTTATGACTTTATGCCAGCACCCCAAGTTCCAGGTGCTCTTGTAGATCATGATTTCTGCCCATATTCACAATACGTTTTGATTACGTATAAATAGTTGTCTTCGATCTTTTCTCTCAACCTTCTCCCCTGGAATCTCCACTGCATTTGTTTCCACTTCCATTTTGAGAAAATCAAACCTCTATCTCATCGCGACCACCATGCATTTCGACGTTACTCCAGACTCCCGAGACCCGGCGAATACCCTATACTCCCAAACTCCTACTCCTCCACCTACTCCTCCACCCACTCCCCCAAATATCCCCAGCTCGTGAGCCCCACCAGCGGGAATCCCTCATTCATAGACGTAATCCTATCCGGCATCCTGAGGTGATAAAACATAGCCTGCCTTTCCACCTTACAACCAAAACGATTTCGAAAATTCCAACCCAAATACACCTGAGCTTCAACAGCATGGACGGGTTGCATCTCTGACGGAACCCATTTTTGATGGGGGTGGGGAAGTTTCGTGAGTTTGTGGGATGGAGAAGCAGCAAACATGGAATTCGAATATTGAGGGGGAAACAGTTCTTTCGTTTGTTGAAAATACTGCTCAATGGCTTTGAAAGAATGGCGTTTTGGGTTTTTTGTGCATGATGAGGGGGGTTGGGAGAATTTTGAGTGATGGCATACTTCCTAGAATTAATCGCGGGGATTACAATCAATACATTTGCGCGTTGGGTTGGAAGGCGCGATTACAGTTACTTGTGTTTAAACGTTTCACTGATGAGATGTTGCAATCATTCTTTGATAAGAAACGAAACAGTGTCATATGGATCTAGTCCTCTCTCGCTAATCCCCCACATCCACACTAAGCTTGCCCTAGCCCCTCCCGGTAGACAAAAAAGTCGGCACCACAATTTGCGACCGTACTAACAACGTGACGTAATAAATAATCGCAAAAATATAACAAAAATATGAGCAGATGCGCAAAGTCTTAATTTAGACGTTGCTTAAGTCTTGAAAGTTCTAATTGTGATTGCGTCGAGTTATAGGCGTTGGTACATCGCGTAGATGAAAGTAATGGTGCCACTTATTTTGTCTACCGGGAGCCCCTCCCTTGTCTTCCCCATTTCACTTGGCATACATTAACCTCAACCAGCACTAGCGCATCCAGAATTCGAGCCGCATCGAACTCGGGAAAGTCTTCAGCCATTTCGCTGTTGAACTGCAAACCATCAACGTTACTTTGCGACATTATTTACCCTCTCTTTGCAAGTACTTTTTGGTTAGAATTAATAGAGGTATGCTTCTCAATTATTGAGTCAATCTGCAAAGGCACTGCTAATTGTTTTTTGCAGTTGTAGAATTAGAGTGAAATCATGAACGCCCCAGATAGGTATGTCGGCACCGTCGCTCCTTCCTCGACTTTTCTTTTCCACCTTCACTCTCGAGTCGCTCTCTAGCGATGCATCACCTGCAATACTCGACCGAGTCTATATCTTCCACTCCAACCCCACGACGATGCGCACTCTCTTTCCACAACACCAACCTTCCAGTCTTTACCGCGCAACAAAGACACATCGCGAACCATTACCGCCACCATGATCATTACTGACGAAGAACCAAGATTCGAGCTCTTTCTTCTAGGAGATGACGAGAAGAAGTGTTTCGAGACTGCAGATACCCGTATGCACCCCTCGTCCTCGATCTACCCCTCCAACCTCCCACCTCACTGATCAGCCATACTAATCCTCACACACAGGAACTCCAAACTCCTCTGTCTTCACCTTCAACAAGGAAGATCACACCCTCGCAAACATGCTCCGCGCCCACCTCTTAAAAGACCCCCATATCATCTTCTCGGGCTACAAAGGTACGTCCTCCCTTCCCCTCACCCACCGTCCGATCGGTAAAAGCTAACATTAATATAACATCCAGTCCCCCACCCCCTCTTCGCAAAGTTCGAGCTTCGAATCCAAACCGATGGCGAGGTTACACCTAAAGAAGCGCTTCTCAACTGCTGCAAGACCCTCGTTCACGATCTTGCGGTCCTGAGTCGTGAGTTTACGAAGGAATATGAGTTGAGGAAGATGGTTGCTGGGGATTCGGGAGCAGATAAATGAGAGATATCTGCACGCAGATCGAGAGCGCAGAAGGATGAGTGGACATTTGACTGGAGTTTGGAGGCTTGCATGACTTTCGGCGTTTTCGGAAAATACTTTGCTTCATTCCATGGGATATGAAAAGGGTCGAGGGCAAATGGGGATGGTGGAGTTGTTGCTAGTGCATACTCGTAATTCAGATTTTCTTTCTATCTATGAGTCTTGAGTGCTCTTCGATTCTCTGCATTTTCATGTTTGCGTTGCTATCTCCAGGTCGCCATTTCTCCGGTCCTCTGCGAGTGCAGTATGATTTCTTGTCTTCACACTCGTAGTTCGCCCCATGCACCCAATGTCGAGGACTTTTTAGGTGATATGCGACGTGAGTTGAGCTAGTGTGTTTAACACTTGAATTTTCTTTTATTTGATTTTTACTCATGCTATTGGTAGGTTACCTACCAATTGCGTGGGTTATTCCCGGGCTACTTGGAATTAGCAGTATTACGAGGTCGAGGGAAAATTATAAGAAGAGGGATGATTTAATATTACTTGAATTCTCTCTATACGGGTACGAGTCTTGTGCTTTGTTATTCTTAATTTTTCTTATTTGGCATTATGTCTGTGCGTAGGTTACCTAGCAATTGCCTGGGAAGTGCAGCTTTTCCTGGGTCTCCTAGAAACAGTAACAACCCAAGGTCCTAAAGTGTCACATGGTTCAGTCGGGTATCGGAGTATATCTAGCAATGCTTCAAGAACGTTTTCATTAACAATTTAGGCAAGAAAATGCTTTGGGCTGTTCCATCGCGTCTCCGTTGTCTTATTGAGGGTAGATTCACGCAGTGCTACGTTTTTTTCGACACAAGCTCCAACTTCCAAGTAACCTGCCGATTGATATCCCAAAGAGGGTCGTCAGGTGGTAGAACTTTCGGACTCTTCTCTTCTTATTTGACAGCTTTCCTGGTAGGCCTTCCTTCGAGTGATTTTTCCAATTGGTCTTCCACGCGCTTGAAAATTGTTTTGACTTGCGCGTTCGTGGAGTATCCCGCAATGAGGTAACGGAAGCTGAGACGCAGTTGTTGCAACGAGGTATAGGTATGTAGGATGCTGAGTAAATTTTGGAAGATTATGTAGTCCTCGTCTTGTACTGTGTAGGCCTTCAGACGGAATTCTAGCGTTCGGATTCCAGTTGCGAGGGTGAGCTGCGAGTGGATGCCGGAGACTAGATCAAGGTCACTAATTATTACGTGGCACTATTAGTTGAAGCTCTCTTCCTTGAGTGGGTTGTGAAGTTCGAAAGTTCGCACTCACCGAACGCCAAGCTTGATATTCAGATGTCGTAAAAACCCAAGTGTCGACCCGGAGAGGTCCAAAAAGCAAAGCAAGTTTTCCAGCACCTTGCCATCTACGGCATTTGCGGCATCCTCTTTTTTCACAGGCATATCATACAAATGGCAAAAGCGTGCTGCGTAGAAGGCTTCAAGCATTGCTTGGTAGCGTTCAAACACTACTTTGTAGCGATTAGGATCCCCGGTCCTTGGGGGATGCGCTCGGCATTCCTTGAGGAGTTTCTGCTTCGTGGCGTGTTTAGGAGACTGGCCGAAACAGTAGCCCCAAATCTTAATTTTGATCTCGGTTGGGCAATTGTCGAGACGCTCGCCAAAGGAGAGTAGGTCTTGGATGGCTGAGGGTGTGGCTGCTGTGGAAGGGGGAGACGTCATGATTGTGCAGGTTCGTATGGAGGAGGTCAAGAGAGATGGGATTGGGCTATTTATGACCATGATACCTGGGTGCTTCAGGGTTTGCAAGCTGAATAGAGGAAGGGAGTACAAACAATTTTGGTAAGTTTGGTGCTGGGGAGCGTGTTGATGGATTGGCTGCAATCTGATGTCTCAAGGGAAAGCAAACTATACTCAATAAAAGTACAAACCTCTCTATAAGATTGCAAGTTAAGGTTTTCGTGATTCCTATTGTTTGGAATTGTGATTCTTACATGTACACGCAAGAAAGCAAGAACGACGAAGAAAAGAAAATTGGAAATTAAATTGTGTTCTAAACCCGAAGAAACCAGACTTCGTGGCTCTCCATCGCTCTACAGTCTCCATTTTCTACTACTGAGGAATCTCTCCCTCCCCAAATATGATGAAGGAAAACTCGTGATTTAGCCCCAGAAAACAATAACCCGGTCTATTAAGAAAGGGAAAACGAAAGGCAATGCGTTGAACGGGAGCGAGAAATGCGTTCCTGGTCCTGGTGACGGCCATGGTTATTGATAATCGAGCGAGGAAATCGAGGGAGAGGGTTAGAGGGTGGGATTGGGAGAAGTAGTGTTGTTGAATTTTTGGTAGGGGCAAGCCGGCTGTTTTGTTGAAAGGAAGGGGGAAAAAGTAAAGAAACATGAAAGGGACGAAAGAATTGTGTCGTATAAGTTGTATATGGAAGCACGATCGGCCTGGGCGAGATCTTCAGGAGGGATGGCGTAAAAGACCTTGGAGGATTGTAATTAGCAATCGCGTTTGAAAGACTTGGATGTACTTGATGAGGGTCCTAGGAGAGATTTTAAAGAGGGATGGTCTGATAGACGTCTAAAGAATTGTAATTAGTAATTGAGTTTGAGTAAAAAGACAAATGAATGATACTTACTGCGAGGCTTGGGAGAGATCTTCAAGAGTAGTGGTCTGAAACTTGTCTGAATAACTGAACTTAGCAGTCCATTTTGAGAAGCCAAGAGAATTAAAAAACATACTGCGAGGCCCGAGCAAGATCTTGAAGAGGGATGGTCTAATAGACATTTGAAAACCTGTAATTAGCACTCCATTTTGAGAATTGAAGAGAAGCAAGTAAAACTTACTGAGATACCCTCTCCAACTCCACCTTCTCCCGGTTCATCTGCTTAAGAGCTTTTAATTGGCATGTATACTGAGAGGCGAAGCATCGACCTCGTTTTCTCCATCCCATAGAGTCCAGGTTATCTGCTCGTTGGCATCCCAAAGCTTCACCGAGGCGGCGAAAGGCCTAACCCTGGGATTTTGTTACACCCATTTCAAATCACCGGTCTTTCCCTCGACGACCTTATCCAATTGCTCCTCCGCGTATTCAACCAATCGGCGGCATTCCTTGAGTTGGTAGTGCATAGGGGATCCAGTCGGAGTTCGGAAATTCAATCGCACTTTGCGAAGCTCAGTATAGGTAGGAAGACTACTAAAGAAGGTATGCGAGAACTGCAGATTGGCGGGGGTCAGCTTCACGTCGACATTCCTCACTCCGAGGAAAAACATCAACCTAGAGAACTCGCACATCATGGCAACTCAATCTAAAACTCACTCTCCTATTGGATTCTTGAATATGTTGTACGATTGAATCCGATGGAAGAGCGCTGTTTCGTAAGCCACCTGCAGCTCACCAATCTACGCAGCTTCATAAATAACTAGTCAAGTGGCTCTGATTCCACCAAGACCATTCATTGCTAGTCAAATGTTGGTTCTCGGCCTAGCGGAAGTTCCTCCAATTTCTAGTTTCTACAGGAGAAGTCGTTGTTACTACCGAGGTTGGATATCGACCTTTCACCTGTCATTCTCTCCCATCAACTAAACCACCAGTCCAACGGTTATCTCCCAAGATGTCTGCAACTCACACCCAAACCCTCCAAATGGATTACCCATGGATAACCACACCTCTCGTCACTTCAGCCCCCATGAGACTGATATCAACCGCCCCTCTAGCAATTGCTGTCTCCCGAGCGGGTGGTCTCGGGTTTCTCGGCTGTGGAACGGATGTCTCAACTCTACCCGACCTATTATCCGAATGCGCCAAATCTTTTCAATCATCACCGATACCCAACACACCTAAGGGAGTACTTCCAATCGGCGTGGGTTTTATTTGTTGGGGCGCTTCTCTCCCTGATGCTGTCAAAGCAATTGAGGAATCGGAGTTGAAGCCAGCGGCGGTTTGGCTGTTTGCTCCTGAGAAGACTGAGGATCTTGTAAGTCATATATTGCTACAAGCTGAACTATCTTCGGGGGAAAATAAAAGCGGCAGTAACCAAGTACCTGGTTCGATCTTCTCGTTGTTCCAGACCTACAGAATAATCCAAAGTAACAATTGGGACAATCAACTTTCATTGTTCCAAATGAATTAGCTCAATCATCTTGAATTATTCCAAAGAGTTGGAACAACGAGAAAGGAAGGCAGGTACGAACCTGATGTATCTACGGATTGCCACCTTTACTATCAATTGCTAGATTACTTTCCTCCTTGAACCCTGCAAAACAAAAAAGCTGACCACCTCCCCAGATAACCTGGTCCCACGCCCTTCTAGAAGCAACCAACTCCCTCACAAAAATCTGGATCCAAACCGGTACAGTAGCCACCACCCTCTCCCTAGCTCAATCCTGCCAACCAGACGTCTTCGTAATACAAGGCTCCGATGCTGGCGGTCACGGTCTAAACCAATCCTCTTCACTCATAACTCTCCTCCCCGAATGCTCTGATGCCCTTTCCTTGAACTTTCGCGATCGTTCTATCCCCCTTATAGCAGCAGGCGGAATAATCGATGCACGGGGTGCGGGGGCGGCTATAATGCTTGGTGCAAACGGAATTTGTATGGGGACCCGTTTCCTGGCTTCTCGCGAGGCGGATTTGGCAAAGGGGTATCAGGATGCAGTGCTACACGCTTCAGATGGGGGTGTGAGTACGAAGAGGAGTAGTGTTTATGATCGGATCAGGGGGACGCCGGGATGGCCGGGGGAGTATGGGGGGAGGGGGGTTTTGAATGATACTTTCTGGGATAGTGAGAAGGGGATGGACGAGGAGGAGAACAAGAGGCTTTATAGAGAGGCTAGTGCCAAGGGGGATAAGGGCTGGGCCAAGGAAGGAGGGAGGATGTGTACTTATGCTGGGACGGGGGTTGGACTTGTGAGGGAGGTTAAGGGAGCAGGTGAGATTGTTGAGGAGGTTCAGGAGGGCATGAGGACGTTGTTGAGGCTTGATTGATGGTGAAGGTGCTGTGTTGTAATTTGTTTTGGGCGAGGAAGAGATGGTGAGAAGAAGATTGAGAAGAGGGGAGGGAGCACGATAATCCAGGCGAAGTAAGAGCTGGGCACTGTGGTGATATCAAGATGGCTAGTTAGCTACTCATTCGTTGAACGATAATTTCTTTCATCATGGTGTCTTCCGACCAATGATATATTGACTGTTTAGGTATCCCATAGTTCTTGGGTCTCTTTGTTGGAGTCCAGGCGAACTTCTGTTGTTTTGAGAGGCACTGAGATTAGGAACAGAAAGTTCGGCGCCCCCCAGGAAATTGACACTCCTAGAGCTTGTTTCGGGGAATTGGCTGACACATTCTTCCCCACATCGGACAATCCCAGCAGGCATAGCTGTAGCATCTGGGTTATCGGGAGTGTAAACTAGCATAGGAGGAGTGGGATTTGGGATAGATGCAACGATATCACGGACGAAAGAGGGTGGAGCAAAATCTCCCCCAAAAGGAATTTTTTCCGTTTGCATCATCTCTCTAGCAGTAGGGCGACGACCGCCCCCTTCAAAAACCATGCAGTAATATTCGAAGCGAAAATGGTGTAAACCATCCGTTGGACTGGCAAAAAACCTAGCCGTAATGTTCAACAAGAACTCCAAAGAAGGATTTTGTGCTACACTGTGTGACCCTTCAATCATGATTGAAAGAGAACCAAGGCTCTCCATTGTGTGACGAGGGCGAATGTACCAGACTGGGTTAAAATTAATGCCATTTGTATACCTTCTATCGGCTGTCTAACTGGCTTTTATGACGGGTATTTGGCCAGCCTCCCTTTCGTGATAGGTATAGAGTGGGTCTCCCTCATTTTGTAGCTAATAGTCAATCTTTGTGCCTTTCAAGACGGGATTTGACCTAGAGGTGCCAGGGGCAGCGGCAGGAGTCGACATTGTAGTTGATGGAATTAAATCCAATGGAATAAGGGGAATCCTGGTTTTCAAGTACAGTACCTAATTAAACTTAGCAAAATGCTGAATTGAGAGAGATTCCTTTCTTGCTGGAATGAAATTGGCCGAACAAAATCTATTTATACTTGATATGCGGCCACTCTTGTAAGGCAAGCTGAAATGGACTCGTGATTTCTTAAAACTAAGTCGAGGGTTCTAAAGAATCACGAGTACCAAGAGGTGGGATGGACGAGTGACGTTCTCACGACGAAAGTCGCGAGTCTGTAGTCGGCTTCTGTAGGAGACCCGCTCCAAACCGGGTAATCGCAATCCAATCTCCATGTTCTTGAAATCCTTGAACAGGTGTCCAATAGAGTTTGATTTTGGGGTGAGTATTTTGAGGACCTCTAATCCAAGTGTGTGTACTCAAGTCACTCAATATGAGGCCTCTGGTGCCCAGTTGATATTTCCCATAGGTGGCAAATTAGTCATTGTTTGGTGTAAAATCAAAGTCGAAGAGGAATTAGAAAATAAGAGTTTGCTCGGCGGGCGCATATTCTTACTTGGTGATTTTGAATTGGGTCAAAAAGCTGGGAATTGTTTTTCTCTGACTGGGAAGAGAGATCTTTATAAACCAGTCACAGGTGGCTCAAGGAACGGGAATGAAGGTGTTGTATCACCATTCCAAGTGTCGGGCTTGCATCACTCTTACTATTTTTAGGGTATTTGTATTACTTGATGTTGTAGAATTATATGAACAACGCTTGAACATCTTGCAATCATACCATAAGACGATCGTCACTTATGCACTATCCCGTACATACTCACTTTAGTATCCATCTCTTTGTGTTTCGAAAGAGGACTCAATATTTCTGCATTTCATGACCCTGAAGAGCGAAGGATCACCAACCATGTCTTGGATCAAGCTTAAGACAGAATTTCAGCCAAGAAAATCTCTTTGTTATACTCAATACAGGACAGGATGAGCAATGGAGGTGTTCTGAATTGCGATGCAGACCCTGTATCTCCAACAGAACCATTATCTGGACATGCCATACCCTCATCTTTAATCAGTCGAATCTAGATATCTTTTATCGTGTAGAATTGGCAAGGTTGGCACGATGTTACCATATTGGAAAACGCTCTATGGTCAGTAAAGCTAGTGATCCTTGAAAAAAATAACGTTACCTAGGGTGTACCCCCGTTCTTCATGGGGTCTCACTATAAAACAGGGTGGGGGGGAGTAAAATGGTATTTTTATTCTATCCCGCGTCACTTTGCTTGAGCCATTGGGGGCATAAATCATCTCCTGGTAACAGTAAAAGATACCAACATCCTTTCGTTGTGCGATTCCAATCTTTTAGTTCTTCAACAATACAAAACTCTGCACCTAAGATCTTTCCCTTTCTCGGAATATCAATCATTGGCCAACATTTTCGGTCCCACCAGAAAAGCATCCATGTTATCAGTGCTCTGACCATTTCCACCTCAACCACCACGTATCAATGCATATCGGACTGGAGAGTAAGATCCGTGCTATTGAAACGAACGTTCTGTCACTCATTCTCCCGTTCGAGATTTTCACAGCGCCATTGGATACATAGATCTGCCCTGCCATTCTGAAATCCCCTGAATTCAATTGTTGCGCCCTTTCGGCAAAGATAAGACACGTGAGATACACGGTGCCTATTCTCAACTCTATGGTTGGGGGACGGACTTTCTTCGCCTTGAGCGATTCGTGGGACGGTCCAATAATTGTTGTCGACTTGAACAAAACCCCATATAGGATCCACAGTGATGTACTCTCCCGCTGGGTCGATACCGGTCGTCTCAATCTCTCTCCAATGAAGGACCACTCGTGGAGCAAGTCCCGGTAGAGTAGGACGCCACCCAAGCGAGGGTGGTGTTGAAACATTGGGGGATTGGAGATTTAGGGGAGGGGCAATTGATCAGAGCGCATGAATGACTTTTCCCATTGTTTGCCTATTTTCTTTGCTAAATCTTTAGATGAATGACGTGGAAATAAGGTTTATGATGTTCAGGTGCTTCGACTGATCACACATGAGACCAGACACTACCTTGTAAAGCAGTGCCTAAAAGTGACCACGTTGTTTTCTTTCTAAACAGAAGCACTTTTCTAAATCACGGTATTATCAAGTTGGAGAATGCTGCATCATTTTATATAAAAGCTACTATTAGCTACACTGAAGATCCAGTGATCCCACCTCAAACAGCCTTGGCCTAGTACCATGAAAGCTTAATATAATTATTTAAGAAAGTTAAAGTAAACTAAAGTTATTTGCTCTACCATAATCTGTAGCCATCTCAGTGTATCTCTAGACAGAAAGAGTCATTTCTGTTATTAGTGAATAAAACATACCAAAACCCATACCTGTTTCACTGGCGTCAAAAAAAATCAAAAGAATGGTGAAATTATTCAAGCGTTTATTTGACTAAACTTCTGCAGTTTACTTGTCCGTTGTACTAGATAGTATCGTTAGGTGCCTTGCTTTTAACAAATCTACAAATATGTCACAAAAACTCAAATCATCTTGCACAGAAAGAATCATTCTATCCTTTTTACAGCAGTATTTCTTGTATTGAGACTACTACGAAAGTAAGTATTGAAGACTGATACTTGGACGGCAATTCGTTACAAAAAGCTTTAGCTGACTTAATACTCATTTTCCCAGATGAGCCAAATTCCGGGCCTTTCATACGAGCCTTCAACTCTCCATTCGCCAGATGATGAGCGATATTGGTACATAGCACCACCCTCACAAGAAACCGCCATAAATGTCCTATCTATCGCTACCAACAATCCTGGCATAGCGGAGCCATCCAATAAAATAGAAGCTTTGCAAAAGTCTACTATATCTTAAAATGAGCGAAAGATATGCTCTTTGCACGGATTCTATCCATAAATCAGGGTTCTTATCTACGACTTCTACTTTGAGGAAAAAGACCTGGAGGTTGCAACCACAAAACCACTTCTAGCAGCACTCCGGCCATGCACGGATCTCTTTGAAGAAGCCCTACTTTCGTACTACGAGCATAGCTTCGTTTCCTATTGGACGCGAGAAAACCATCGATATGGCATGAGAAAGATACTATCCCCATCTGAGAGATTGCTCCATCTAACGCCTCCCACTTGGGGTATGATCAAAAATTTCGAGTTCACCATAAAGATGTAAGACAAAAAATCCCTCCCAAATCACCTATGAGGAAAATATTGGCTGATTTATTACTTACAGGGATCATACACGAGTACCATCATATGATATCATCTCCCTCGAGTCGGCTCTCCAATTCGCCTCAAGTCTTCAAACTTCGCAATGATATTGTGACGTACAAAACTGGGTTGAAAACGCTCTAAGGAGCCTTGTATTAGGAGGTGAAAACTCTGTTATATATACAGGGAAATGGGGTGTCATGTAACCCCATTTCCGCGTGACACACCCCTTAGGTCTAGGAAAGAGACAACTTCCTAGGCCTATAACAACAGGCTAGATTGCAAAAGAACCCCTTGACTATGTCGCCCCCTATTCCTGCTCTAGGGAATCCTGCGGAGCTATGCAAATTGCTTATAGACTCACTAACAGCGATTCCGTAGCATTCTCAAGGGTAAGTTCCCACCTCCAGATCCTGTCCGACTTTCTCCCTTATACTCTGGCGTCTGGTAACTCTGGCTCTGGCTCTGGATTTTGGTGAAGACAGTGGGTGGCGTTCGTAGAGGTGGTGGCTCGTAGCCAGTTCTTGTACTGCCAGCTTCGTAGAGTACTGGGCTTCCGGATCGTCTTAATCGAACGAGCACCCCTTAGGGTGGCCAGCGCGCCGCTGGGCTTCCGGTTTAACTGCCTACTCGCAGTAGGGCTTTGTGCAAGCTCTTCGAGAGAGTGAGCTGCCGAATTAAGGCACCCCTTAGGGTGTGCCAGCCTCGTAGCTGGGCTTCCGAGTGCTCGTCGAGAGTGAGCATCGAGGAGGGGTTGATTACGCTGACCGACAGCGGAGAGCGCTTGTTTTGTACGATTTATTATCAGGTTCCGGTAGGTCTGCGCGAAGCAAACCCGGGCTCATAACTGTGACGTACAAAACTGGGTTGAAAACGCTCTAAGGAGCCTTGTATTAGGAGGTGAAAACTCTGCTATATATAGAGGGAAAATGGGGTGTCATGTAACCCCATTTCCGCGTGACAGATATCTTACCAAAACTACGAACCACGAACTCCTGCTCGATTCGTTGTCCAGTTGCTCCAACCCAAAGACTAGCGAATCTCCGTGCATTTCACATTGGTAGATTCTCAGGCGGGTCTCGACTAGAATGGGAAGATCAAACAATATCTTTGAGAGCTTGGGTCCGTTACTTGTTGAATAAAATCCACGGCGAAAAGTCGAGATTGAGATGGGTGGAAAGTGAGCAGTAACCAAAGTCACGTTTCCGCAACACCGCGACACTTTTATAATTACATGGGAGTTGTATGATGGTGAGCGTTTGCTGCCAAGTAGAATTAGAAGTTGGCACCCTGAGCAAGAGCCGCAGAGACTTCACATCCTGGGTAGGAGGTAAGACGGAATGGGGTTCAAGATACCTGTACTATCTATTAGAATAGAAATTATTCTCCTACAATAAGTTTATTTACAATGTGAGCCAGGTAGTACTCAACTCTTAAGTTTTGAATCACCTTGGCGAAATTTCAGATCTCATCCATATATGCGTTAAGAGTTAAAGCATTAGCTGAAACTGCATAGACATATACTAAACTACCTATAAAGTGGATTGGTGTTTGTCATCAAGAAGGCTAAATCAGACAAGGTGTCTGAAATGCTATGGATATACTTTGACACGGGGAATGCAAAGTTGAGGTAATTCTTTATGTTCATTGTAGTCTTCTTAACGTCCTTGTAACAAAAGACCGCCCTTGCGCTACATTTGCGTTCCCCAATTCACGCGTTAAATAACATAGTCATATGATTATGGAAACACTTAGCACCCCAACCTCCTCTCTAGACATCATGCAGAATTTTTTTCCGAGACGCGAGTGAATAGAAGCTTGCCGCAGTTTAGGCTGGTCATCTGACGACTCGCTTAGCTCCCACCCCTGCCTATAAATATCTAGACCTTCCCTACGTAGAATGTCAACCTTTGCGATCAACATATCCCGGGCAACAACTCCGACGACTCAATATACCAACACAAAATCTCTCATCATCTCTTATTCACAGGAGCAAACATCCAAAGTAAGTTCTCTAGATTGATTGTTTAAATGCGAGAGCTGACATCTTTTTTCCTTTAGATGAGTACCTCTTCCAACAAGGGTCAAGAAAAGACCATGAAAACCCGAAACAAGGCCAACAATGAAGCAGCGGCAAACAACTCCATGGCAACGTCAGCAATGAAAGAGCCAAATCAGAAGCTCTCAAAGTCGGCGAAGAAGAGGTCAAAAAGGAGAGCAGCCAAGATAGCAGCTCAGGCATCTTCATCAAAAGGGACGTCAAATGAGGAACCCACCACACCAAATGTTCCTGCGCCACAAAAGCCCAATAACAAGAGAGCCTCAAACAAACCCACCGCATTACCAGCCAAGAAAAAAGCAAAGGCCAAAGGTTCCAAATACAAGGCTTCGCGCAAAAACAGTAGGAAGGCCCGGAAATCCACAAGTGGTAATGCAGAAGCAATGGAAGAAGTATTCCTCCCCCCTCCGACCTTCCCCAAAGCTCCAGTCCTCCGAGCCTCTATCGAAGCGAAGCTGAGGAGAACACCATCCTGCGATCTCCATCGTATCCCAATCGAGCTTAGGCTCAAGATCTACAAACTCTGCTTTGATGTCGAAGAGTTGAAGGCTGCAGTGAACCAACCACTTCTAGAGGCCGTGCGATCACAGGAAGATTTATACGGAGAAGCTTTGGGCGTCTATTACGACACAAGTTTCGTTTCCTTGCCACCACCACACTGCTACCCAATGCCGGACGAGGGGGTGATTGAGGGAGTGTTACGGAAATTCAATCGCCCTCAGAAACATGAGCAGTTACTATTGCTCACGCCACACGCCCTATCACTCGTCAAAAACTTGCAATTCAAGAGGTAAGAAAAAAGAAACTCCATCATTCCTGAAACCTACTAATTACGCGAAAATAGCATAACTCGCCAATTCTTACTCCGCTGGGAGGAGCACCAAGGGAAACTCCACTCCGCGCTGGACCTCATGACCAATCTTCGGACGATCACATTCACTCATTTGGGTGGCGTCTACTACCAAGAGAATCCCTGGACTCGATACCTCCTTAGGCTTCTCCAACCAGAAAGACTCCGTGCTCTCCGGGCACTCCGTGTGGAGTGGAGTTGGAAGGTTCATATTGACCCTTTTGAGTATGACGGACATCAGCAGTGGGACCAGCAACAGGGAAAGATCGATTATGTCCGAGAGCGGGTGAACAACGTCCTTGGGAAAATCCGCAAAAACCCGAAGAAATGGAAATGGGCGGAAGGAGAGCCAGTGCGCGACGATCCCCCGGATTTCAAAGATGATAAGACGAAGACGAGAAGATATACCATCACATGGGAATTGATGGAGATCGAGAAAGACCTTGCGGATCAGGAGAAGGCTCACTTGTTGCCGAGCAGAATTGGAAGCAGGGTGTTTGATGAGGAGTGGGAAAATCCTTTACCAAGCGTTCCGAATACCCCAATGCCATCGGCTAGCCCAAGCCCGGCGTCTAGCCCGATGAGATAGGGAAGGAATTGGAAAACCAGGATACGGGGTTATGAGGAAGTTGCATAGGGGGCATGCTCCATGTCGAATGGCTCTATGGACTCACTAGCATAATGTATTCAGCGATCTTGTTTTCGTTCAGTGGTTTCTAGTTAGGTGAATAGCACTACAATATTTTCTCCTCCAGTGACTACATGCCCAAATATAACGAGAAACGAGAACCCCTAAGTTTACTTCGATCTCTCGAATATTTTTCAACGTTTCACTCAAAGATTAGTTCTCTTTCATTGTCTTCGAGTGGATGTAGTGGCTATCAGCAGTTGAAGGAGCTTTCAAAACGTGCGTTCAATAGTAAGTAGTGTCACTAAATCACAGCACTCCAAACAACACACCATACGAGATACCAACCCCAGACTAAGAGAATAATTCGGTAAGCAAAATACGAACAAGTAAAAAGAACATCATGATTTTCAGTTTTTATCTACACCCCCCCAAAACCTAGAGAAGCAGGTTTATACAAATCCATGCAACAATCCACCCACCAACCCATGCCACACAAACTCCATTATGAAATGTCCAATCTACTCCCAGAAAATCAAAACCCAATTCCAAAAAATATACAACTACTCCTTCGACTTTTCCCCGCCCCTCTTGCCCATCCTAACCTGCCTCCATCGTGTCCCTCACCCCTACACCAGTCCTTTGCCCCTTCCCCAATATCCATACCCATCTCACACGCTCCCATCCCGTCACCCTTCGCCTTTCCCTCTCCCCTCACACCCTCACACCCCCACCAAACCCTACAAAGCCATAGTAACAGTCATCGAATTACTATGCACCAGCAGCACCGGCGGCAACTCCCGACAAAGAACCTCCAAGTCCCCAAGGTACCTCCCACAAGCCCCCTCATCCCGACAAGTGCCCTCAACAGGACTCGGCAGAGTAGTGAAAGCCACCGCCGTCTCCTTACTCTGCGCCCCCATCAACTCATTAAGTATCAAATGTTGAGCTCTACAAGGTAAATCGTTGAAACTCAACGGCAATGCTTGAGTAGAATACGTACTTCCCCTTCTCGAATTCGTAGAACCGGGGCTACCAGATTCAGGAATACTCGGCTGAGGATGGGCGGTAGAGGGGGTATTAAGGTATGCGGAGGGCAAACGCTGCCGCCTATGAGGCGGCGGACTAGGAGTATCCGTAAACATAATACTCGGTCCCGTCCCCTCCTCCGTCGCAACCCTAGTAACCGGCACTGGTTTACTCGAGAACTTCGGCAGACTCGCATGTCTACTCAACGTCGGTCTTTCATCCGCGATACTAGATTTCCTCGTCGACTTCGCTGGGCTTTTCAATGCATCTGTATATTCCGTAGAGCCCGAACCCGAACCGGATTTTCGAGAAGCAGCAAGATCTTTGATAGACCCCGAATTCTTGCTCGTTTCCGTTTGGGCGGGTAAATTCGGTGCCGAAGCAACAGGTTGCATCCCGAAACCCATATCAGTTTTCGTCTTAACAGGACTTTTCAGCGTCGCCTCCGGGACTTTAATTTCCTTCTCCCCCGTACTCTTTTTCGAAGGCGGAGGACCACGCATACTATCACCATGACTCCTCCGTCTCTTAATTGGCGTAACAACAGCAGCTTCGGCCTCGGTTTCCGACTCAAAGTCATCGATGTCTGCTTCACTGGCAGCACTTTCACTGCCATCCCCCACAAGCGCTTCGTAATCGCTCTCGTCCGAAGAGCTGCTCGAGTCTTCGGACGCACTTCCGTGACTGGCATGTTGCCGTACCACGCTTGGGGACAACTGATGAGTTCTCATCCCAAGACTAACGCCGAGTTTTGAGATTCGACTTGTAGTATGTTTTCGTTTCGATTTTCTCAGTAACTTTCGGAGTCCAAGAAATCGACCAACTCTCTCATCCCGTGGTCCCTGTTGGAACGAAGACTCCGGCCATACAGGTCCCGAATTAAAATAATTTGAAATTTGAGAGAGATCCTCCACCGCAGAGTTACCCTCTCGATTCCCACGCAACTTCTGTAATTCATCCCACCATTCCTCTCCTTCCAAAATGGCATCGACTTTTTCTTGATCCTCTTTACTTTCGCTTGAGCCGTTGACGATGATTTCGTAGGTAGGGAGGTTTCCGGATGCGAGCCAGAAGACGAGGACTTCGGCTTCGATTCTGAGTTTCTCGAGGAGAGATTTTACGCGGCCTCGTTCCTCTTCGACGTCGGATTCGTATTCGACGAAGACTGCGACGCGGAGTTTGTAAGCTTTTTTCCAGGCGGGGACGGTGTTTAGGATGACGCCGAGTTGTAAGATCAACGTATCTGTGAAATAACCATTAGTGGCAATAGAAGTGTTTTTGGAGGGGGGACATACAAGTATCAAAATTAGTAGTCAAGACATTTTGCTTTCCATCGCCTTCCGCTGCGATTTCGGCAGACATTTGAATCGGCCACAAGTCGATATATTTCTTCCCGTGCTCACCCTCTTCATGAGGAAACTCGAGGTTTTGAAAGCCCTTTGCAATGGCTACATTGATTTGTAGTCTCAGCAAGAGATCTTCAAGAACAGTAACGTAACTCATCACACTCATCATTCCTTCCGTCTTGCATGCATCGGTAGGCAATATTCCTTCCGATTTGACATCTTTGCTGTCACGGCGCCGAGGTTTTCGTAAGTGTGCCGGCACTTCTCCGCTACTCTGACCATCGCGAGATGCTGGGGGCATCTCAGGAACATCGATAAGCGGCTTGTTCTGTCGTAAATCATCGAGGTTGTAGAAACCCATAACACAAATATTTGGACGCATACCCCCAAGACCGGCAGACAGAAGAATATTTCTAGCGCCCCATTCGAGTCCAGGTGATATCGCAATATTGACAAAAGCTTTGATCTTGGAGAAATCAATATACTTCGTCCAAGCCGCCTGTTGACGTCGAGCTTCGGGAACGGAACCACCAAAATCATCCGTGACAATAACGTGGCCCAGAATATAGAGCCCTCCCTTTTTCATAGAGTTGCAGAATTGAATCAGACGATATTGTCGGCGGGGATCGTTTACGAAGAGTAAGATTTGTGGTCTCCAAAACTTGACGTGTTCTTGCTTCAATCGAAGAAGGTATTTCCGGACTTGGTGATATATCAAACTTTGCGAGACGTCACCCCAACTCTTTGGGGGACTGGCGTAATGAATGATTAGGAATATGACAATTAGTACGCCGACGCAGCCTGTAGCATAGACTCCATCGACGAAGAACATGGCGGTTCCAGAGACGATGGTACCTGCCAACGCTGTTTGCCAATTGAAGAAGTGAAAAGAGGGTCGAAAGTTCGGCGCAGAGCTTATTTTGAGAAGGAAACAAGCTAAATTCATGACCAAGAAAGTCATCTAGAGTCGTCAGTTTACTACTTTTGTATTTTCAACGTTGCTCGACAGTGGAATTAAGTCGCCTACTTCAAGTGTCTCCAACACAAAACCGCCGGAAAACAGCTAACTCAAATACAAGTAATATTGCTTGGTGATCATAGACGAGAAAGGGGAGGCGGAGGATAAATGGAAAAACAAACTTACAAGGTAAGTCATTGTAACAAAGGATGCGATCTGATTGATATTGGCGAGCATAGTAAATTGAGCGACCAGGTAGGTTGCGATGATAGCATAAGTAGGTTCGTCGCCATTTTTGGTTCCTTGGCCAAAAATCGAGAATCCCGGAAGAAGGTGATCTCTAGCCAACGCCTGCAAAAGTTTGGCGGATCCAATGACACCCATTAATGTCGAGAAGAAGGAGCTGGCAAACTCTCCAGCCAGAATGACAAGTCCGGAGACATTGGTATCTTGGATGACGTTGGCGTTCCTTGTGAAGGAAGATCTCGTAATAGTGGCGGCCATGGCGAGGATTACTAATGTGTATAGTACAAAAGTAGTCGCCAAACCATATAGTGTTCCTTTGGGGATCGATTTGCTGGGATTTCGCAAGTCTCCTGACATGCTTGCACCTGCAAATATTCCACCAGTTGCTGGAAACAAAATACCAAAGAGATCCTGGAAAGTCTCTTTGCCTTTAAGTTGACTTCCTGCAGCACCTCTGGTAAGACGAGGCTTGAGATTCCCAATAAAGGTATCCAGGCTGGGTCCGGTGTAATCGATACCCAATTTTCTGCTTTCGAATGGCGCTTTTACGAGAGCCGAGAATGGAATACTCAAAGTGGAAATGAGCAGGACAACAAGTAGTCCGTTGCTGGCACGAGCGAAAATAGAAGATCCTGCAAGGCAAATTCCGGTACATATCAGCAGAACCACCGTTGACCATAAATACATAAACCAAGGACTCTCTGGCATGATGTTGGACCAGTTCCCAGTTTCGGAGCCGAAATTCAATTTTATACAGTCTATTAGACCGACTGCGTTCATTCCGGTGTTGAAGGCAAATCCAAGGTAGAAGACGACACCAATGGACCCTCCGAATTCTGGTCCTAGAGATCTTGATATTAGGTAGTATGCGCCACCACCTCTAACTGTGCCGTTTGATGCGATAGCAGACAGAGAGAACGTGGTTATGAGGTTGATGGCGTAAGAAGCGATGAGCATGCCCATCATACCAAGGGTTCCAGCTTGGCCTATAAAAGTGTTAGTGATATGCAGAGATTTGCAAAACCAAACTTCAAGACCCATTTCTACAAATTGTTATGGCCTGATAAATCAATTCGTTTCTGCCAAAACCGTATATAAAGTGAGTAAAAAGATAATCCCGTGGGATTAACAGGCACAAGGAAAACAGGCACCTAGGAGAAGAAGTCCAAGCTTGTCCTTTGGGAGCATAACGGAACTGGAAGAACAAACCTAGTAAGAATCCAAACCTCAAGAACATGAGAATACTGAGAACATTGAGACAAGTTGGGACATATACACCAGAGAACATTCCCAACTTGTCACTCCCGCCAACTGGTCGAGGACCGAGTCCAGGTCTAGGAGCCGACGAGTCTCCATTTGCCTTTTTATTCTCTGCCTGGTTGTGTAGTTGTATTATGGTGGAATCCGGATCGGTACTGCCATTGTGTGACCTCCTCCTAACACTGCTAGATTCCCTACGCGCATCTTGAGCGCCATCTGCGGTATCTCCAACATGAGGAACCCAATTGAACAGCCGTTTGGTCAAGGAATGTTCGCGAGGAGGAGGGGTCGAGGCATTGGTAGCCGGATCGTAGGGATTGCCGTCCGAGTCAGGTCTCGAGTCGGCTGGACCAGCAGCTTGGTCGAGTTCGGCGAGATTGGATGACCTGCGATTCAATTCCCCGGCTACATCCTCTGCCGTCCGCGATTGGAAATTCGAATGTTCGCGAGACGAGCTCTTTATGGCTGGTCGACGTAGCATATTTGTACGTATGTGTGGGGGTGGACTGAGCTGAGCGATGAGGTAGGTATAGGTAGCTGGAGCTGGGTGGGAAGAGGAGCTTGTCCGAGAGCGGAAGAGATGAGCAAGCTATGGAATTGTGGCACGCCAAGCTCCCCTTTTCCTTTTCGCAGAGGCTCTTCTGCTGCCCTGATTCAGGTTGACGTGGAATAGCTATCTTGTCTTGGTCCTTCACCTCATGCGATGAGGGAAAGTGACAAAGTGACCCCCTGCCAGACTAGCTATGACTAGCTATGTGGGGGAAAACCTTGGAACATCGGGTGAAAAATGGAAAAATGGGTGAACGAAGAAAGGCGGCCTTTGAGGTCACCAGACCGCCATCGATACGGTGAACAAGAGAGAGAGAGCTGAATTGGAAGAGTTACAAGAGCCATCTTGGGGAGAGAGGGAGGACAATGTTCTTTACATAGCAATAAGTACCCCCTCGAGGGGATTTCAGAGATTAAAAGGCGCAACATCGGACGACGAGGCTGCCGCTGAAGAGCTGGACCGAGGTGTATCCTGATTGGCCAGCCTTGAAGTCAGAAACGTCACCTGACGAGGTTTTGGTTGGCAGGGGTCGGGCAGGGGTTTTCACTTGGTCGGCGGAAGAGAAGGCGCTCGTGATAAACATTGCAAGACATTCAACATTCACTTCCCAAAGACTTCCCAACAGTCACTTAAACACTTAGAATAGCTACTTGGATCCTCTCATCACTTACTTGCGTTGGTCTCTCCCAATATTCACATCCCGTCCTATTCTACACTCCGCCATTACTCAGTTATCCCGTACTAATGGTGCTACGAAGTTTCTTTTCTTCTTCCAGGTCCAACCCACGATAATGAGATAAGCCCGCGGTCAACCTCTGTCCCACGACAGCACCAGCACAACACTCGCTCTCCCACTCTCACTCCTCATCAATCCTAATATCGTCACAAACATGTCTTCTCCAGGCAATGGCTCGTCTTCGCGCCCTCAACCGGTGCCCATAGCCTCTGGTAGTCCGTCGGGCTCATTTAGAGGTCGTTCTACCGGCAGTCCAGTTCCTCGAGCCGCCTCAACGGCGCGATTAGCTTCTTCTCCTGTCCCTTCGCAGATGGGCACGCCGCAGATACGACAGATACCTACCCCAAGCCAACATGCGAAGGAAGATTCAGAATCACTACAAATTCCCTCCGAGGGGTTGACTCCTCTCGCGGGAGCAGCACCCCACTCATCGTTACCTGGGCCCGGCATATCAGCACTCGCAGCTGCGTTATCCAACTCCTTTGGCCAGTCACCCCCCAAATTCGGCACCCCTCCTGTTCGACCGTTGTCGCCTACCACGGCCGGTCAACAGGTACAAGCTCAAGCTGCCGCTGGTCCTTCAGCACAGAGCAATTATGGCTCTTTCGATGTAAGATCAATAAAAGGAGCTACTGGGTGGTCTGGGCCAAACACATTCGAAGACCCGGAGATTGTACGACGGCATTTGGTTCAACCATCCGAAACGGAACAAGTAGCTGCTGGAGCCACAGATGGCGGTATTTTTGGGCAATCAATGTCCTTAAGAGGGGCATCACCTGCTGGGAGAGGAAAACAAGCAAACGATTCCATAGCCCCGGGGCTTGACGACGACGAATTCTCAAGTTTGAGATTACAAGGAGGAGATGTCACACGGCCTATATATAAATGGACCGAGGAGGCACAACGAGGTCGTGGGCAAAGAAGTATGAGCTTCAATCTTTCTCGTCCCCATCCCGAAGACGATACTCTGGATATCGACTCGATCAAAGTCCCGGGTGGCTTTCGCCGAAATTTCCTGCGAAGAGCTGCTGGGAGCCCAACTCCTGGGGGGAACTGTGATCCTGAAGAAGCAGCCGGAGGGGTAACACCACCTCGAAGACAAGGTCCTAAACTACTTACCAACAACTTCATCGAATTCTTGACGATATACGGACATTTCGCAGGTGAGGAGTTGGAAGAGGATGATGAGGTTCTTGGTCCAGATGAGTATTTCTCATCTGATGCTTATACTCGTTCCGAGGGGAGTGATGATGACCGAGAACCATTGGAGGATAGCGCCCTGCTCACGCCTGGTCGACGGAAGAGAAAGCGCAAGGATCGTGCCCCTCCAGGAAACAATGGTCCTATGGGCGCTTTCCTACTTTTGCTCAAATCGTTTGTTGGAACTGGAGTTCTATTTTTGCCAAAGGCATATCTTAATGGAGGTATGCTTTTCAGTAATTTGGTTTTACTCTTCGTTGCTGGATTGAGTTATTATTGCTTTGTTCTTCTGGTCAATACTCGATTGGCAGTTGATGGTTCTTTCGGTGACATTGGTGGTTTTCTCTACGGCCGATGGATGAGAAATACGATTCTTGCTTCCATCGTTATCAGCCAGATTGGATTCGTCGCAGCCTACATTGTCTTCACATCCGAAAATTTGCAAGCCTTCGTTCTAGCTGTCTCTGACTGCAAAACTCATATCGACATTCAATGGCTGATCCTGATGCAAATGGCAATATTTCTGCCATTCTCCTTGCTCCGAGATATCAGCAAGCTTGGTTTCACTGCTCTCATCGCCGATGCGTTCATCTTGATTGGTTTGGTCTACCTCTACTACTATGACATCCTCACAATCGCCAAACAAGGCGGCGTGGCTGATATTGTCAACTTCAACCCCCAAGACTGGACACTATTCATCGGAACCGCCATCTTCACCTTTGAAGGAATCGGCCTAATCATCCCCATCCAAGAATCCATGAAGAACCCCAAGAAATTCCCCAAGGTCCTGGGTATCGTCATGATCCTCATCTCCATAATCTTCATTTCCATGGGCGCCCTCTCCTACGCCGCGTACGGCTCCCACACCGAAACAGTCGTCATTCTCAACATGCCACAAGATTCCAAATTCGTTAACGGGGTCCAGTTCCTTTACTCGATTGCCATCCTTCTCTCGACACCGCTGCAGATCTTCCCGGCTATTCGCATCACGGAGAATGAGCTGTTTACCAGGAGTGGGAAGTATAATCCTTACATCAAGTGGCAGAAGAATGTGTTCCGGTTTTTCGTGGTGATGCTGTGCGCTGCGATTGCATGGGTGGGTGCGAATGATTTGGATAAGTTTGTTAGTATTGTGGGGAGTTTTGCTTGTGTGCCGCTGGTCTATATTTATCCTGTAAGTTTTGATCCATTCCCCCAATGAAACTCAATGAAGAGGATTTTGAGGATGGAACTGATTTTTATAGCCTATGCTCCACATGCGTGGTGTGGCGAAGAACAAGTTCCGCAAAGTCTGCGATGTTCTCCTGTGCATCTTTGGATTCATCGTCATGGCCTATACCACCTCGCTCACCCTCAAGAGTTGGGCTAGCGGAAGCACGGCGCCTCAGCTACCGAGTTATTGCGATAAGAAGAAGGCTGGGATGTTGTTTTAAAGTGAAGGGTTGAGGGGGGGGAGAGGACTTGAAGTTGTGTCAAAGAGTTTTGTGTTTTTTGTGCGAGTATCGCGATCATAGATTTGGCTTTTGCTGCATAGCGTTGCGGATACTCTTTCTGCTTGTTTGTTTGTATGAGATTCATAGGTTGCAATTGGACCTCTTTTTCCTTATTTTCTTTGTGCCTTTGTGTTTTGTGTAAAGCTGGAAGGGAGGAGTGTAGTTATGGTATTAAACTGGGTACCGCTTGGGATTCCAAACTTGGAGAGGAAAGTTGTTTCAACAGACAAGCGGGGGGGACAGGAAAGGGGGAATGGATAAAATTGATAGCTTCAAACTTCCTGCCTTATCACTGTCTAGAATTGAAGTCATTGAAGTGAGACTTTTTTGCTTTCCTTGGTGTGGTGTGATTTGTGATGCCGAATCCAACTACTAAAATCTCTAAACTCTATTATTCATTTTATTTCAATATTATCAAGGCCTCTTGCGTAAGGTTTTTTAGATGAGTATTATATAAACTTGTTAATTAAATTTAGTTAACGTTTATCGGCTTTGATTCTTCTCTAAACCTTTTTTTAATTTTTTTTAGGGTAAACTTTATTATTTGGAAATTCTAGGGTCTAATCTAATACCCGATATTTGTTACGGAATTAAATGATTTTTGCAGAAGTCATTTTTGCCAGAAACGTGTGGGGGGTAATGTTTCATTTTAAGAGGATTTTATTCGATGACTTTTATATAACTGAGAGTGCTTGGTTACTTTTTTCTTTTTTTCTTGGGTGATTTTGGGTAGGTGGATGGTGTTAGGACGAGAAGAAGGGATATCTATCGAGTTGTAGTAGCTGAGAGATATAGTTGTAGATAGGCTGGTTGGGGTGGGGGGGGAGTTGGGATGATGGTGGTGATTTGAAGATCGGGTCCTGCCTTGCGAGGAATTTCTGGTTTGCGATAGATAGTATTTCACTAGCAGAGAGGAGACGGGGGTGATGTGTTAAGCTCGGGACTATGTTGGAAAAGTTTACTGTCGGGTAGGGGGTTGTTGTTGAATCTCTTTCGTTGGCTTATTTGTTTTTCTTTCTTTGGTAGGAAAACAAATGCGTGTGTGAGGTCCTTGTGCAGGGAATGACTTCGAGTTGAGGAGTTTTGGATGAGGTGGGGTTGGGAATGGGAAGTCTCGGGTTGGAGTAGCAACTCATGAACAAGTATCATTTTGTCGTTGGAGAAGGAATGAGTGAGGGAGGTGGTTCTTTGATATTTGTGGATAGGAGTTAGGTCGTGGTTGTCGCTTGAGTTGGGGAAAGTGGAGAACGGAGATAGGAGTTTAGGAAGGGTTTAGAATGTATTCTTACCTTGCAAGGAGGATACATAAGAAAACTCTCCTATCACGCGAACATTCGAGTTCAGCAAGTGAGATGACAAGTCAAATGCTCTCTTATCAACACAGTATCATTTTTGAACACAACAACCTAGAAGACAAGTTTCCATAAATTACACGTTCACTTCTGGTTTCCATACCATGTACAAAAAGGACATTTTGAAGAAATGAGAGACCTGTGTTTTCGTTTCTTATACATGTGAAAGTTCTCACCTAACTCTTCCTTCTCAACTTTTCGGATTTCGTTTGAAGATGCGATGGAAGAGAGGCGGTGTCGGGGAGAACTTCTTTTTTGCTGCGGCTTAAGAGTAAGCTTTACTATCGGTGGCTCTCTTGCTGTCGATGCCTTTTTGCTCCCTCGTTCTTTTCTTGTGACTGCGGAAATTGGTGTGGAGGGGCTTTGTTCTATGAGATTTGTGGAGGAGAGCTGGATAGTTCTGTATGAGCGGTGGTTGAGGATGATTTAGAACACTCCGGTCCACATCGATCAATGCTTTTGGTGTGTTCTTTTCTAACAGGAGTGAAACGTACAGTAAAGGTTGCTTTTTCTAGCAGTCTGGAAGTTGGCTTTTAATTGAGATTTCGGAAGAGAGGAGTAGAAAATGTGTGTGACAGTGCGACGGATGAGGAAGTCCAGGTCGGGGTAATTCGCACAGTTTGGTAGAGAGGCGAGACTTGTGTCCACCTCACTTGTTTAGTCTCGGTCTCTGTAAGAATCACGCCTTGAAGAAGGGACTAGCGAAACATTCGGATTGGCATTTTTACATAGTACTGTAGTTTTTCCTTTCCTCTTTGGCATAGTACCGATTTAGAGCGGGGTCTTTGGTTTCTTCCGGGCCCTCACCAACCTTTGCGACGATTGAGGATCTCCTTTTTATGTTAGTTTCATCATTTAGAACTATGGAATATGAGGCTGATACTGGAGCTTGATACAATAGCGCAGAAGCTTGATAGTTATACGAGGAATCCTAGTTGTTATATGTAGCCTAGTCACAATTTAGCTCACAAGTAGAAAGCCTCCGGTTTGCTTATCGTACCGGCCGGTGTCTGGGTATATTTACTCTCTAACATATTTGTATTGAATCTAACCTCTAGAAAGTACGGTTCTTCGATATTGTTTCCCACTTCGTTTCCGTTCGGTTAAACATGTATTGGCGCTCACCACAGTGTTTTAAACAAGTGGCATATCCTCCTTGCCATCGAGGTACGATTCAAAATTTCTTTCCCGCTTTTATTTTTCTTGCCAGTCAATTAAGGTAAGCACTGCAATATTTGAATCTCCATTGGGTGTTTGTCACATAAAACCATCACGCGGACATGGTAAAGTATGCAAGGAGGTGAACTTGATTTTAGTAGCGTGAAAAGCACAGAATCCAGTGGTATGTTGAATACTCAGTGAAACCGTGGATAGCGACGCAGAAATTCATAGAATATAAGTATCCGATAAAGTAAAGAAAATGATCCCAAATGAGTGTGGTTCCGCCTATCAAATCCCCATATATATCCCCGCAGGCCAGATTGCCTCCCTGTGCAACAATACCGAAACCTCCTCCCAATGAAGTCATACGCAAAAGTGCATGTTTGCTTTTTCAGAAAAAACTATCAGCATCTCCAGGAAAATTCAATAGGGGTGAATATGATAAACCATACCTGTTTCGCAGTGGCTGCTTTACATAGACCTTTACATAGACGACCCGCAACTCTCACAGGTTGTAGCGTATGTGGGATTGCTGTAAATACATCTCTTGTTGGAGCATGATGAACCGTTGACAAGGATATCAACGGTGACGCTGGTGTTAACCATAGTTGGGGGTGGGGAGTACATTGTTGGGTTGAGTTGGTGATAGAAGTGTTGTAGAACAGCGAGAGAAGTGTTTTGTTTTTGTTTTTGAAAGATGCGGTGACGATGGAAGAAGAAATGTTTTAGTGATGATGTGGAGAGATACAAGACTTTTTGCTCAAATCTGGCAGGACATTTCATAGCTTTTGTACTTCAACATCTGACATGGTCTACCATTTCAAGAATAATCCGAGTTGGAACCAACAAGCAAAACAAGGCAGCTGAGCTAAAGAATTAGAGGGCGCTAACTTCTCGTTCCCTATTCGTCTAATCTAATTTGTTTGGTGTTGAGCGTCCGTCGGCTTGTGCGGCCATGGGGATTGAGTTGAAATAGTAGATTGTGTAAACAGTATTGATATATTTTGAGAACCTGTCAAGGGAGAGCTCGAGCAAGGAGCCCAGTGAATATCTTTTAGAAACCTGGCAACCTTCCTTAAGAATACAGGTTCTTTCTAGCTGCCGATTTATCTTAAAGAGTCTTGCTTCCCTCACTAAGACTCGTGATTCATTAGATTGTACTTGAGTACCTTGGATCGTGCCGAAGAACGAATGTAACCTGCCCTCCTATCCGTTAGCGCACCGCTAACCTCCGTACTCATGCACACGGTTCCAGCCATCACCAACAAAAAGACTTCGTAACCAATGGCCTGCCTGGAAAGAATAGGCTGCCAACGAAGCAACAACAGCCCAACAAACCACTCCTCTTTCTTTTCTTGACCTTTGCCACTTCTATTTTTTTTGAAAAGTCTAGCCGATCGATCCTCGCAAAACAAGAAACCTAAGCTCCCTAACAAAAATAATCATGTTTTGGTAAGATTTGTTCCACGCTATTACATTACCAGCCAATACTAACTCCAGTAGCGAAATGGAACCACCAGCCCGAGAGTCGGTGAAAAGAATGGATACCCACCTATGGACTCTAGGCTCTGCCTTGATGTGCACCAAAACGGCCACTCAAGATGCGCAACCACATAATAGCATTGTTTCTTGGCCAGACAACGATGGCATATTTCATCTCCTTCCTCGAGACGACTCACTTCTTATGAACTTGGGCAAAGGCGATTCGGCAATCGATCGGATCCAGGAATGTGGTACCGGAGGTGGTGTCTGGGCTATTGGAAATGAAGTTATCTGCAAAGTGAAAGGTTGGAGTGAAGAGCGCCAGCTGGAATCCTCGACTCTCGATTTCGTTCGTGAGAATTTCCCCTCTGTGCCATTACCGGAGGTTATATACTCGTTGACCGACCGACCTTTCAATCGCACCTTCTTGATTATGAAGCGGGTCCATGCTCGGACGTTGAATGCCGCATGGCCGACTCTTTCCATAGGCCAGCACCAGAACATTGCCAACAAGATGGCTGAATACTGCGCTACTCTTGCCGAAAAGACATCATCAAAATATGAGTCTGCCCATGGATTCGGGGTTTTTGAGTACTCTCTCATGGATCGCCCTCCTGTCTCCAACCCGACTTGGCTCCCAATGACCCTCGGACCACTGTCAGGTCCTGAATTGAAAAACTACATGTCTAATATCTCGAATAGACCGGTCCCGCACTTTGAGGATGCTCTCCCCTTCTATCATTGCGATCTTGGTCCAACCAATATACTCGTTTCCGATGATGGTGATAGCGTAGTTGCTATTATTGATTGGGAGGCTGCAGCTTATTTCCCTAGTTTTTGGGTTGCCACGTAAGTCTGGATTCTCGGAGCACTATTTCCTATTCTGTTCGTTTCAGGAGGAGGGAGATACTCTTCTTTACTCCTGAAACATGTCTAGCACTCTTGATTTTGTCTCAAAGAAGTAAACTAACGCTTATATCCTGAGACTAGGCGACCAGCAACAAATTGGGCCTACCGTCTAAGTGAACCCACTATCGAGCCCGAAGAACAGAATAGATGGGGCTTATTGTTCTCGAGCGCTCTTGTTGCAAAGGGATTTAGCTGTCAGGATGAAGTGTTTATGGAATGGAGCAAAGCGAAGACAGGACCAGCTTAATAGCCCGAAAATTCGGAACCCCTCGCCAGTGAAAGTGGTAGACTCAGTAAATTAGCTATAAAGAATTTAGGAATAAGAAATAGCTTCCGTCTGTAAACTTGTAATGAGCTGTAATCAACTCTCCTATGTATATTCGCATGGATCAAGTCCCGTGCTTCTTACACTCCAAGCTTGATTTATACAGTGTGACGAGCCTAGGGCCATGTTCTTCTTCTCCTTGTCTACTTGTGGGTGAGTAGTGCTCTAGAGTTCAATTATTTCATTTCAACTAAAAGAGTATGCGGCCCCCGGCATGCTCACGAAAATAAAAATAAACTTCAATATCTCTATTTTGTACATCAGAAGTCCTCACTTACATACAATTTCCAAAAGATTCTTATCCTCGAAGTTCAAGTGAAACGAATTTTGAGATCGCGATCGTAAGATATGAAGGGCGAGATGGTGTTTATATATCGACCATTTCTCTCGATAATGAGTTCCTTCCTCATGTATCTCTGTGGTAAGTGGTTGTGTCCCATGGGAAGTGAGATCTCGAGGATGAGAAGACGAAAGATTTTCTTCCCACTGCGTACAAAGAAAGGTTCAACGTCTTCTAAAAGCGAGAAGACTACATTGGAATTTAAAAATTTGATGTTGTTGATGTAGATTTATTCAACAATTGTTACTGTCGATTGTCTCTCCTTGTATTTGTAGACTTTTGGGTTTCTTCACTTGAGAGAATACTATTCTGCTTTTATTGCTACTGCTTCTCAAGTCGCTGACTTTCCTGAAGGAAATGATACTATAATTAAAAGGCGGGAACAAGTACCATGTAATCTGTAATTTGGCACAAAGCTGATCCGTTTTGAAACTCCTCGGGGTCTAAAGAACATGTTCTTTCAATTTTTGTCCCTTGATAGTTTCTGTAGAGTCATAATATAATCCTATAATCCCTGTAGCAAGAAGGAGCTTGAAGTTGCCAGGATATCTTCGAACTTTTCAAGGACCCGCAAGAAATGGAAACTTCGTGAAATGAGGATGCATTCATTTCAATCACGGAGCTCAACGCGCCAGAAGGAATGGACAATCCAGTCGACAAAATATTTACAATTCCCTCAAAAAATATATACAAGAAACCTTTCCCCAAAACCAAAACCCTTCCACACCTTTCAACCCTTTCTCACAAGTACTCAGAATCCACCCACCACTCCCCCTTATACCCATTCCCCAGCACCGTTGTAATAGCAACCGCCGAACTAGCTTTCTTAGAAAAACTAGCTCTCGTCCCCGTGCTTCCCGGGCCCGTATTCCCAAACTCCTCAAAATCAACATTTCCCGTCCTACTTTCACTCGAACTCCAAACACTCCACCCAGCATCCTTAACAATAGCCCCGATATAAGTATTCTGAAAAACAACCCTCGCATACTCCCTCCAAGGCCGTCCAAGATACGTCGAGCTAGCCGCAATCGTAGAATCAATTCCATCAACATTGCTGTTATTGATTACATACCAAGATGGATTCGTCGCACTATCTCTACCAGAAGCGCTAATAGCACCCTGAGCAATAGTCCGGATATCAACTTGTTCAAACCACGCGATTCCCGCGGAGCCGTAGATGAAATCTACTGCGCCGGTGATGAGGGATTTAGAGTAGAGTTGTTTTCCCGTGTTGGCGAGGATGGTATCTTGGTAGCCGCGGAATTGACATGCGTAGTAACCTTGGTTTGTTGCTTGTGCTGAGATGGCGAGATTTTGACCGTTGGAGGCGATGTGGCCGAATGTGTTGGCGATGTTTAGGTTGTAGATCTTTGTGTTTGGGGACCAGTTCCTCAATGTGGCTGTGAGGTCGTTGGAGGTGGTGTTTATGAGGGCGAGGTTGTAGGTTATTGTTGCTGCGTTTCCGGTGTAAGTGCGTGCATCGGGGGTGGAGCCTTGGATTGTGAGGTTGGAGGCGAGTTTGGGGATGTAGCCTTGTTCTGTGTAGGTTCCTGGGTAGATGAAGATTGTTTGAGGGGTGGTGGAGGTTTTGGAGAGGGCATTTATTCCGGATTGTATTGTTTTGTAGGAACCGGTGACAGTTGCTTTGGAATCGACGATGATTGCTCCGGTGGCGGGAGTCGTTCTATTGTATGAAGCGAGGGTGTCACGATCTACCAATAGGGGACTGGCGAAAGCAGTGTTGAAAAGAACGGTGAGAATCAAAAGGGACTTCATGATTAAAACTGGTATGATTAATCAAGTGAAACAAGCAAGAAAAAGAAACGAAAGAGAGAAACTCCAGCCCTTTATACTCAAATCAATCTTGTGAGGTCAAGAACTATAGTTGTATACATATGACTTCGGATAAACCCCTCCACGGCTACTCACACAAAATGCGGGGAAAATACAGGGTGTAAACTTAATTCCACTAAATCCCGAACATGGACAATTGTTGCACCAATAAATATCCTTAGACTTTTGTTTGACTTGGCACTAGACTTTGTGCCTGGATAAATGCTTGGCATACATGTTCCATCCAGTCCCGTGCTGCTATTGCGGAATTAAAATCGGAGACCTTCCGAGAATACAGCGTGATGAAGCAATGAAAATATGGAACTGGTAATTTGAAAAACTGTGGAATAATTTGAAGGCAGTTAAGATGAACTTACCAAGCAATTGGCGAAAAGCATAAGATATTTGTTTCCAGTATAGTTGAAACGGGCGCAACAGTGTAGCGTGAATCGCGAGTAGAAGGCCGGAAATGTATGGAAAACGAAGACTCTCTGAAGAAAACAAAGTAGGCGAAAGATAAAGCATGATTGTATAGTTATCTGAAATAGAAATTTCGGAGTAGATGAACGATGAAGAAGCAGATTGCAAGCTCAACTCAGCACAGAAAACAAAAGGAAAAGGCAACATGAAAATCCAGCCGAACGTCCATCACTCGAGGAACTTGATCCCTCCAACATGAGTAGCCTAAGAAGCCAGGACCAGACTTGTCTCGGCTAAAAGTAGTCTGGTCACCTTTTGGAAATGTCGTGATATTTTTGAAGGTCACTAGATCTAAAAGCAAATGTCGAAAGGTTCCATCAATCATCCTCCAACTCCTAGTACCAGTAGCACAAACACAACCCGCTTCAGCAAAATCAAATAACACCCCAGGCCTTGTCGACAGGGAGGGAAACTCCATTGATGGATTTCGCTCCCTCACTCGACAAAAAGAGAATGGCGTTTGCAATCTCGTTGGTTGTGATCGAGGGAGTATCATGTAGATCGTAAATTGGCCTAGTAAAGATTAGTCTTGACTCTGTACTGTTGGGGAGGGACATACTTTAAGTTGGCAAAAGAAACAGGATCAAAAGTTCCACCAGCCATCAAGTCGTTGGCGATATTGGTACCGGCGATTCCTATGAGCGTCTTGTCAATGTATGAATCAGTAAACTGGAATAAGGGGATCTCACCACCCGGAAGAACAGCATTACAACGAATTCCCTCATTCCGGAACCGAAAAGCAGTGTTCCTCGTAACACCAAGCTATACACCAATCAGCTCTCATCCCAACAACTTCTCCTCTGAAAACTAAACTTACCAAACCATGTTTCGAAGCCGTGTAAGCCACCCCCGAAGCCGCGCCACTAAGCGCCGCCTTCGAACAAACATTCACAATACTCCCCCCACCATTCGTCTTCATCAAAGGAATAGAAGCACGAATCAGCCGAGTCGGAACAGTAAGGTTAATACCAATAACCCGATCCCACTCCTTATCAGAAAAGGTATCAGCAGCACCAAAGCCATCCATCACACCAGCAACGTTCGCGAGAACCTCCAACTTCGGTCTATTCCATCTCAATTAGCAAAAGTGTATATTTGATATTGGGAGATATCACTTGACCATACCCAAATTCGGCAACGCAAATCCTGATGACTTCCTCGCATTGGCCTTCTTCCAAAAGATTTCCTCGATGGAAGTGAAATCTTTCTTGATCGGAATCAGAAACTTTGGAGTAATCCATTTCGTTGATGTCGACGCCGAGAACGGAATATTGGTGACTTAGAAAGAGGTTGGTGGTTGCGAGGCCTACCCCACTAGCACACCCGGTGACAAGTGCTACTTTTCCGTAGCCTACGCCATCAATAGTTCGTAGGAAGGGAGACATTCTGTGTTGCTAAAAAAGAAGAAAACCGATTTTGCAGTAGTATAATGGAGAAAGAAATGCTGAGGAGAAGTGGAAAGACTTTATTTATGTTTGCAATTGCAGGTGGAGTAGATGCGAGTGTGGAATCAAAAGAGGAGAGCTAAAACAGCAGACCGCCTCTTCTAATAGAACCAAAGAGGGAATTAAAAGCAAGAGAAATCCAAAGAAAACCCGGGTCTAAAAGATATAGTTCGGACGCTTCCGCGTGGCGGGTGGGGATGGTATGATGCACTTCCCGGTTGAAGACATGGGATTCTTCCTCTGATTTCTACCTAGCGTTTTCGTGTTCGGGTTGGCTTGAGCCGCGCCAGCAAAATTGTGGAAACGATGGGGACCCCATGTTTCACAAAACCACGTAGGAAACCAACCGAGCGAGGTCTTCAGATCGTGGACATCGTGAATCCCTCGAATCGTATTCGTACTCTCACGAGTTACGCATCAAGCACTTGCCTGGAGATGACGCTATTGAAGTCTATGCCCAAAGGTCATCCTCCGATTCGACCGCTCGTCGGAAGGCTGCCGGTAATTCGTGTAGAAGATTTTTGGGTCATGGGTGCTATTCGAACAGCTTTCTGAGCTTCATATTTTGTGTCGTGGGGTGGAAGACGATAAAGAGGAGAGACTGGAGAGGACAATGAAGATCGCAAACCCCCGAAAATCCACGCCACCAGTGGCTGAATCACAGCACCTCGTTTGATCAGGCCACCTGAGGCTTTTGTCCTCCCTATTTGCCCTGTCTAGTAGATGAGAGTACTACAATTGTGCACGATGAACTCGGGGAACATGATACTTGTTTACTTCTCGATTCTTTGGTACGTACCTCAGGTCCCAACTACCACCGGACAGAATGCTCATCTATGTCTCTACACCTGAATCTCTCGGTGTCTATCCCAAAAGGCTGGAAATGCTGCATGCTACTTGCACCATCTATATGCCGAAACTCCATGTAAATCGCTACAAGAACGCCCTGTACCGTCGTCTGGTTTTCTACCAGCTTATTAACCCTCTCTCTCTATCAAATCCAGCTCGTAATTGACTCTCGGGCTTCACTAATTTTCCCTGCAGAACAGTGAACTTGATGATGCCCTCACAATCCTCTGGTTTGACTCTCGCAATCCACATGCACTGTGCAGCTCCCATTTGTTCTTCTCCTTCTATTCCTTTTGCAGGTTGGGGGAAATTGTCCTCGCCGACTTTTCCTCGTGCTACCTGATCTAGTCCAAATGCATTCGACTTCCGATAGATCATTACGTTTGCTGAGTATTTGTGTCCACCAACATGCGAGATGAAATATATTCCTACTCCTCCTGGTCGCTCATCGTCGAGGTCACGGTAAAGACCGGATATTCGCAGATGTCTTTCGAATTCCTTTCGTAAGAGTGGTGCACTCTGTCCACATCGAGCGTCTCGAGTCTTTTGGGAACATAGAAGGATCAACGCTCGGTGGGGGGATGGTCGTGAAGTTAATTGTTCCGCGTTGGGGAGGGGATCGGGTAATGTTTGAGGTAGTGAGATGGGGGCAAGGGGTGTTGTGTTTGTTGGTGCTGGGTTGATGTATTCGGATATCAGAGTATTTACTGATTTTGGTGTAACGTTCTCGATTATGATAAAGGCAGGTAGTAGGAGGACGGTCGTTGGTTCGGAATAGTCGGCAGAGTGATTGGGAGTTGGGATATTAGATGCGGACAGCATGAGTTTCTGCACACTTATTAGCTTGAAACATTGGAGAAGTAGGTGGTTTTTGTGTATACGTACACCATTTGTAAGCTTCACATCTGCTTTCTTTTCAATGGCCTCCATTAAACTGCCCTTCTCGTCTGCCACATCTCGAACCCAATCTGTTTTTCCCGTTGCCACCAAAACATGACTACTCCATCCTTTGACGTGCCCGTATAGTTTGTCCTCCTCTTCTATCTTGAACCCCTTGGGATACTTGACATGACAAGAATTGCAGTCATGATCGCAGTCTTCACCATCCACCTCTGGGTCTACCTTGGGAAACAGAACATCGATGGGAGTGGTTGCACCTGTACCAGCGAGAGTATGTTGTACAGTGCTGAAAATCGACTTGAGGGCGGAGGTCATCTTGAAGGGACGAGGCGAACGAGTGGAAGTGTCATTGTTTGCCTGTTGCTGGGCGCGACTTTGTTTTATAGAAGCCATTCTGGTGGGGCATTTGAATCCCGCACTTTTTTGCTGGGCCCGCTTTTCTCACTCCGAGCTCCGTAATCAGATCCGCTCTTGGCACTAATGTTCAGCTTATCAGATCCGCGGGTTGTGGCTGTCGTGGGCTGCCGTGTGGCCCGTGTGGCTGTGCGACAAAGCTTGCGTCAAATGGCGGGACTCCTGTTGGACGAACTCTCAACAAATGCAACACGAAAATGCGAGGAGGAGACTTCTTATGCTTCAACACTAAAAGGCACCTGAGTAAGCTGACATACGCGTCTCTGTGTAACGCTAGTATCTGACCCCTTGCTTGCAACCATTTATCTACGTAATTTTGGCATCCCGCAGCCTGGAGCTTTCTTTACGAAGTTGATCTCCCGGCATTTGAGACGGAGCCGAGACGGATGTATCGGTGTATGACGGAGAATTCGATATAGAGCCTCACCGTCCCTTCTAAAATGTTTTATTTTGGTTGTCCGGCGAATGAGGATCTAGATTGGAAAGAAGATGGCCTGCTTGAGTCTTTCAGTGCACCTTTCATTCGATTGGCGAGGCTTCCAAAGACCCGGTCAAATGTCAAAGAAGACGAAAAATCATCAGCCTCGGTCTTCGACGTCCCGCAATGGAGATCATTTCCCCTCGAACCAAAACACCTGACGACTGGCTTTTCTCAGGATTATTGTTGGCAGCCAGAATACCAGGGAGCATCCTTTTTCTCGGTGTCTAATGTCGGCTCTTTCGTAGAAGAGCTGTCCCAAAATAGTACTCAAAACAACCGACCAAAGCGTGGAAAGAAGCCGGTAAAGAAATTGAAGAAGAACAATGGGGAGGCCTTGGATAGTCACCTCTCAAATTCCGAATTGGTGGACGAGGTAGTCTCACAATTCTACGAAGAGTCATATACTCGACATGAGGAGGTCCCCTCATCCCAACTCGTACCCGCCTCATCTCGAGGGAGCTCGCAATACTCAAGCTCAGAATGCTACTCATTCGACACCACATCCTCAGCAAAATTCGATCGAAAAGACCCTCCCAAATCCGGTCCACTCAGCCATCTAAAAGACTTCCCAAACTCATTCTACCTTGACTCAATCCAACCTCAAGTCATGACAGTCAATCTCATAGTCGGCATCATCTCAATCCCCGAACCACGATCCATCAGAACGAAACGCGGAGCAAAAGTAGAACTCATCGAAGCCCTCGTAGGAGACGAAACGAAATCGGGCTTTGGAATCAATTTTTGGATAGGTCCCTCGCAATCTCCTGATTTGAAGGAGTCAATTGGATCATTACGACCTCAGGATGTGGTTCTCATACGAAATGTGGCCTTGAATAGTTTTCGGGGCAAGGTTTATGGTCAGAATTCGAGGAAGGGGTTTACGACTGTGCATCTTCTGTATAGAAGCAGGGTTGATCGAAGTGATACTTCTGGGTATTATACCAGAAGTGATTTTACGGCGGAGAATATATCGAATCCGCAGTTGGCTAAGACTAAGTCGGTGAGAGAGTGGGTTTTGCGGTTTCTTGGAGGTGGAGGTCGGAGTAGGAAGCGGGGAGCGGAAACACAGGATAGTCTTCTTCCTCCAGATACCCAGTAGGAAATCGCCATATCAGCTGGCTTGGTGGTGGTATCTTGATTCAAGATTCATTATTTGGATCACATGGGGGAGTTCGGAGTGCAATGGCGGGAGGGCCAAGTCATTCTGAATTAGAGTAGTTATTCTCAAACCATTGAATGTCAGGCTACTGATAAGATTATTTTGTTAGTTAAACATACATAGCGACTTCCCAAGTCAAAATACAACGGAAAGCTTTCGTGTGAAACCTTCGCCGCTGATGTGGCTGTAAACTTGGGCGCTGTCACGTGACACATTTCCTCGCGCAACCCCGCTAATTGAAAGTAGGTATCAAGTAATAACATTCAAATGAAGTTTTTTATCGAGAGAGCTGATATAATTGGATTTGAATTTAGAGTTAGGAAGAATAGAAGAAAAGATAAAGTTACTTTTCTTTTCTAATTTTAGCTTATAATAATTTAATAACTAGTGTTTATCTAAAAGAGTAGAGTAGTTTAAATTCTTACTATTCTTTTCTTTCTCTTATATAGTCTTTTACGCTATTCTAGGAAGTGTGCTCGTCAGTGGTGTTAATAAGTTATTAGATTGACGTATTAATTTATTAGCTTGTAAAGCGTCTACTAGTAAGATAGTCTAGTAGTATAAAATAAACAGTTGAAAATACTTGCTTTTTTATATTAGTAGATCTAATTAAATTTTTTAATAGTTTGATATTATAGTACTGTTTTAACTTCGGAAGTTTTAGTAGAGTCTTGGTATAAGTATAAAAAAATCTCGACTTACTAGTAGCCTCGAAAGTACTACTTATTATATGTTTATATCTAGATAAACTCGATACGTTAGGTTTTTTACTCTCAGAGGTATTATAAGTCTTTATATTAGAAAAGTAAGTTAACCTCTAAAACAGTTGATTTGAGATATATTTTAAAGAGTTGCAGCCTAGCGAGGAGGCAAAAGAAAATTAGATTCTGTAACTACTACTAGAACTCGCTTATAAAACAATAGCACGTACAATGCGACGAGCAAGACTTAGAGTACAGAAGTGAGATTAACATTCTAGATCTATATCTCAGCACTAGAAATTATTCTACCCCTAAACTTCATCCCATCCCATGCCTATCTCTTTCATGAATCAAACAGGAATCCACCTAGTCCCTGTGGAGTTCTTACTCTATCTAGAACCACCGGCATCACTTTCGCACCGACCTGTACACCTTTGGCATCGTACAAATGACGTCCGTCCACGACTTCTGAGATGCTGCTATCGAAATCGCACAATAAGGCATCACCCAAAACACGACGTATATTTGTTGTCATGCTTGGACTTTTCGCCTTCTGACTCTTGATATCACCTCTTTCCATAATTGTACGACGTGCAGATTCTTTCATGCGTGAGCGATCGGCCCTCAGTGTATCCCTGACAGTCTGGGTCGCCGTAGCATGCAGGAGTCCTTCTCGTTGGCCCTCGTGAGCCTCATGAATAATATGGTTATCATGTATAAGACCTTCAACAACCTGTCCCTGGTCCATTCTGGCAAACCCCTCCACCCGTCCAAAATAGGCAAAGTTGACTCCCCTCGGCTGCCTTTTGGGTAGTATCTCAGGCGACCGGTAAGTAAAATACTCACTGCATGCCAAATTACCAGGACGGGGACCAGTGCCATATAATTGAATTCTCTCCATCAGCACTTTCGTAAGCGTTTTAAAGGGGTGTGCTGCTGCCGGGTCGGTCTCTGTATCGCAATACTTGGTGGCTGTCTCCTGAACAGTGTGTGGAGTCAAGGACCACTTGAACCCCAAGGCAATAGTCGTTACTCCATCCGCCTGCATGATTTTCAATTGTGTGAAGGTCGAAGCGCTGTAAAACTTTCCTTGATTCTTGAAGAATTGCGTAGTATTGAGGTTGCCGATCTGAACGCTCCAGATCTTTGCCGTGTGGAAAAACTTGAGGAAATTTCCATTGGAGTCGAAATGGTGGGCGATGTTTACCTGTTTGCCTCTGCAATAGGGACAGGTCGCGTGTTCTTTCTTGTTCGACGTTTCGAGCCACTCAGTGATGCATCTGCGGCAGAATTCGTGGTTGCAATTCATGACCCTCGTTCTCTCTTGCTCCTTGATGGGTTCATAACAGATTGGACAAGGGTTGGTGTCTTTCTTGGGCTTCGTAGCTTTGGCTTTGATATTGGCTTTGGTGTCATCTTTCCCTGATTTTCTCCTTGGCGGTCTCTCAGTTTCGCGGACTGTATCTGCCATCTTTGCGATCGGGGTGTTGAAAATTTTGGAGATGGAAGACATTCATGCACGTTGTATTTATATCCATGGAGCTGCGTTGCTTTCTGATTCACCTTGGGAATTGTCTTTTCGTGGCGATGGGTGAAGGTTCAGGCAGTAATTAACTGAAGCCAGAAAATTTGTTAGGAATTGGATCTAAGTTTTTATTGCGTACCAATTCGTCAAATTAGCGAGTGAGTCACTTGAATTACAAGTTTCTGATCTTTAATTTATCTATTAGTGTTGGTTTGACTTGGTGGTGAATAGCTTGATGCAAAAAGAGTATATTATCGTTGTAACTATCGTTGATGCATACCGAGTACAGTTTGTACTCGGTTCTACTTAAATACCTGCCCTCCTCGTTAAGCGAGAAGGGCACGTGGAAGTGCTAACTATTTGTGCATACCGACAGTTAGATTGATCAGCGATTTCTTTCAACTCAAGCAGCGCTATTTAGAATTTCTCATCAAATCCACCGCCCGAAGAATAATCACGTAAGTTGGGATGAGGAAAGGTAATGTTTGAAAGAGGTCGCAGGAAGTGGATATCAAAGCTAGATCAAGAGAAGCTGGCTTGGGCTTGATCCTAGTTCTTTCAATGCCCCTTTTCTGACAATTCTTTAGTTTCATTCAAAATTTCGGTAAAAGATTATCTTTCGAACACTCGTTCAAGGGGAGTATTTAATGTGAGACTCTGATTTTGTCAAAGCTTCCTTATACCTGCTATATCATTTAAATATACATTACGTCTCTTGAGAAAAAGCGCGTAGGGAGGCGGGTCACTTAGTAAATATCTTCTACTAGTGAAGCATCACTCAACTTTTGACTTCTATGGTTTTCTTCGCAGCTTCATTATTCCTGCTTTATTGAAGTTTAGTTCCCTGTATTTATTACCACGTGCGAACTGACGTTGACAGATTTTAAGTATCCAATTTCATTCTTCTATTCTTTCGCAAAGGCTCCTGATTTCTCACCCAAAGCCTTATCAGCTAATCAAATAGTGGACAATATTTCTTCGATTTCCCTGGTTTGTATTATCTTGATTTTCCAAACCTTTTTCTTCGTGGTTCTCAATTGCTTCATATACAACGAGAGTTGAATTATATGCTAGATTAGAGAGAATATCTAATGTTTTCTTTGACTTCTTTGCTTTTTCTTCTTCTCCCTTTGTAAACTGCTATTATTCATAGCATATACCTCTTTTGCCAATATAAAGAGTTTGACGAACATTTCCTCTTTTTCCAAGTCCTCGACTGCTTTTCTCAAAGCCTCCAACTTCTCTTCTTTTGAATGCAAATCTCTAACTTTCCATATATCTGTAGACAAAATTCCGATCAGTTCAACGAGATCTTTGAGACGTTGTTTTTCCTCTGGTGGTAATTTTCGGACAGTCTTGACAGCTTTGTATGCACAGTGAGAAGCCCTCCAAGCTAAAAAAAGAACCATATTTGAAGTATGATAAGTAGGAGATAAAAGAAAATATGTTGTCGTGTATAATACTTAATGTCAAATATTCAAGGGAATAGGGACTTATATAAAAATATCTACTGAGAAGATTTTCTTCTTTCTTTGTTGAGTTTGTTGGCAAGTGGGTAAGTTGGTTGGTCGGTTGAACGCATAATTAGCAGTGGGTGAGTGGGTGAGTTGGTTGCCAATCTGTTGGAATTGTCTCGCCCTATCTTTTTAGATATAGCATACAAAATAGCACCAGAGCCTTGAATGGTTTCTAAGTTTAACAGGAAAGAAATTATGGGAATGTATAAACGATTTAATTATTATCAATTTCTAAGGAGGTTTGTGTGAGATTCGGTTTTTTCATGCGCATTGGTGGTGGTGTTTTAGTCTCCCCGAAAGTTGCACAGGCCGGCTGGTTCCGATGGTTTTGGTGGAGCCTTATAATCCTTTCCAACAAGACCATGGGCGATATCTGAGGCTGTACCTCCTGCTGCTTCTAGTTTCTTCACGATAACATTCAATTTGCTGACCTTAGCTTGTAACTCTATTTCGAGATTGAGAACCCCCCACGATTCAATGCCTTTCTTGGGCTTCTCAAGATATGTCACCCTACTCATGATATCTTCAATCATACTTCTCTCTAGGTATTCTGCTCCTTTAAAAAGCATTTCCTCGCCATCAGGCGACAGTCCTTTGTTGAGTTTCATATCATGTAGCTCGGTGTTGGAAGATACTTTATCGAATATCTTAACCAAATCTGTGTTTTCTTTGGGGTTGGATGCTTCTTGTAATATTTCTCGAAGGTTCTTGGTCGCCTTTCGCTCCTTCCTCTAGGTTTTTGGATCGAGAAAACGATCCCTGATGCTCGGTGTATTTGAAGTCAGCATTTTCGGTTGTGAAGTGGAGTTTTGTGATGAAGCAAAGATTAATAAGATTCTGATTTTTGAAGTCGGAGAACAGGTGTTTTCTTGAAATCTTTGGAGGGTGTTATTTTCTTTGTAATTGGTATGTTGGAATTAACATGAAAGAAGAGAGTGTTGGTGAGAACAAAGAAGGCTATATTTATAATTGGGAGTCTGACTGAACTCTGTGAATAATTATATTTTATGAATCATAAACTTTTCTTATGCTTTATATACCATTCATTGGTATTAGTTGACGTGATGCATCATAATCATAAAGAGCAACTTCGCTTACGTGAAAACAAGTGGGGTCTGTTCTTTGAAAAATGAGGATATCAAAAAGTCATATCACAAGTGGCTTGACCCGATAGACACTCGAAGATATTGTATACTTTACGGAAACTGACAGCGCCAACATGCTACCAGAGTGGTCTATCGATTGTCCTTGCAACCCAAAACAACGGGAAGGCGCCTTTATTGGAAACTAAGTCTGAAGCATTTGGGCACGCAGAAAAATGAAAGAAAGCTTATAAAATTATTTCAATAATATAGGAACGAATGGTTCATTTAATGGTTATCTTTTCTTTCTCTTCTTAATGTTATAAGATTGCAAGATTAGGTAGTGCTACGGACTCTAGATGTAATTTCAATAGATTGCTACATCTTGAACTGGTCTGGCAAATCATACCACCACGTTAAACAAGCCTATTTACTTTCTTTTTACCTTCTGGCTGTGCACTTGCGTACTATGGTTCTTACGCCACTTGGTAGCAGCTTTTATGATTGGATCAAGTTCTCCCGCCTCATGCATATTTACCCCATTCTTCCATACCGTTCTCGCAGCCTCCGACTTACTACCTCCTGCTCTGACTGAAGCTAAACCTTGCGTTACCTCGTTTGCACCCTTTTTTTAAAACTGGTTGATTCTTTTCTGCGGTTTCGTATACAGAGCAAAGAAGCCTCCTAGCATCACACATGGCCCGAGGTAGAAAGCACATTATGTTTGAGGTATGTAATGAATGATAGATGGTCGAAATTCAGCTGTGCTTTATAATATTTGATCTTGAATGTCCACGGAGATCGAGAGTTTTATAAAGTTATTATTGATTGAGCGATTTTTCTTCTTTGTTTAAGTGTTGGTTGGTTATTTAGTTGTTGGTGAGTCGGTTAACAAGTTGGTTGCCGAGTTCTTGAATTCTTTGTCTTATGGTATGTCGGATACAATGTGTGGAAAAGACCCAGAGACCTGAAGAAGCTGTGGCTTTGAGATGAAAATAGAGAGAGCCTCAAATATTGGGTTTTGATATTAATTGTGAAACTAGTGAGTAATATTGCCTATTTTGGGGTTTCTTGAGCGTCAATCTATTCTGCTGCATAGAACCCCCACCTTATACTCCTACGGACCTGGGGCAAAGCAAAGTGGAGGAGTATTGAAAGCTTTAATTATCTTGGTTGTCTCCTCCAGAATTTCCGCGCCCGCCTTTTTGGCCGAATTTCTCGTCTCTTCCAGTTGTTGAATCATACCTCTCTGATCCCACCTAATATCTTCGGTATTTTCACCACGTTTCGCCATCCTTACACTCTTATCGCTTAATTGTTTGATTTCTTGTATTTGGTACTTTTGGATGAAAACCAAAGCTCTCCCTAGCAAGATGTCGATCTTCCTGTCAGAAGGCAACTTCCTGTCAAATTTCACGTCCTCTAGTTTCGAAGTGCTTTCTGAAATAATATCCAACATATCTTTTTCTATCACACTTCCATTTTCGAGAAGCTTCTCCGCTTCAGGTAACCGGGAATTTAGATTTCGGATGTGTTGCCGTTCGAGTACCTCAAAAAGGCGTTCCATAGCAGAGCCGTTTATTTCTTTGAAAGTTGGCATTTTCAAAGGTGAGTATTGTGAGGAAGACAAGATTGAGAATATTATGATTTTTGAAGTTTAGGAACAGGCGTCTTCTTAAAATCGTTGGTAGGGCGCTATTTTCTTTGTGTTTGTTCTAAACTGTGAAAGAAGAGAGTGTTGGTGAGAACAAAGAATGCTATATTTATAGTAGCGACTCCGACTTATCACTGTGAATAATTAAATTTTAATGAATCATGAAGCCTTATTAAGCTCCATGTAACATTCACGGGGAATCGTTGAAGTTCTGTCTTTTTACAGTCATGCAGGTTCTTTTCGCCAACATGGAAATGAATGAAAAATTTTATTCTAGCCATGAACAAACGTACTGACCCGAGGCAGAATTTTTATATACATAAACTTGAATCGCAGACATGCTACCAATGTGGTCTAACAGCTCTCCTTGTACCCCAAATCAATACCAAGGCAAGGGGTACTTTGTTACTTCTCCTTCAAGGTACTCGGAAGCATTTCCACGTACCTAGAAATTGCAAAGAAAGCTTATCAACTCCACCTTTGTACAATATCAGTCAATCCTCCAGCCCGGTTCCTGGCATAACTTATTATTCGACCGGGGGGTTGCATTGAAGCTGCATGACTACTTGAGCTCCTGATTCACCTTAAAAATGGTTTTCAGGTCTAGCCTTTGAAGCGACATGCGAAAGTCATGTCATTTTTGGAGTCATAGTGAATGCAGGTTCACTTCCAAAGCCGTGGGAATTGCTGGTATCTATGAATTTCCCTTCCCTATCTAGGTACACGAAACCTAAAATAAAAACCGTGGTCTATTCATAGTCGTCTTTCTCGTCAAAATAATCCTCATCAATAACTCTGGCGGGACGACGTGGAGGGGCTGGTACATGTGTTTGAGTGTGGGATAGTGTGGAATCTACGTCAATCTCAGGCTCCTCCTCGAATTCCTCGTTCTCCTCATTCTCCATTTGGCCCATCAAACCCAAAATATCATGACCTGTAACACCAGCTTGTGTGTGAGAAGTTTCCGGGAGTCCAGCCGTTGCGAAATCTCCAAATGCTGCAGCACTCTGATGAGCAAAGGCTTGAGAAGGATCAAGATGGCTCTAATGTAGCATAACATTAGTTCAAATTTTTCTTCCGGGAAATAGTATTTTAAAATAACAGTGACGACTTGCATCAATGTTGAGATTCACTCCTTGTTCCTCAGCTTCTTCCTCCATATCCTCCCAATATTGCTCAGCATCAAAGCCCTCGTAACCCTGAACCTAGAAGTTATATTACGTTAACTTAAGATATTGAAACTCATAGAAAGAAATGTGGAAATGAAACCTACCTGCTCAAATGCATCTTGAAGGACAATCTCCTTCTGGCCCATGGCATCAGCACTGCCGATTCCCTCGATTCCACCCAGGATACCCTCGCCTTCGGTGGGAAAGGTTTCATTTGCTTTGCTTCGACAGATGAAAGCCCAAAGCTCTTCCATGGCTGGTCGTCCCACGATTGCGGTATCTTCATTCGCGATCTGGACTTTGTCGCAAAAGCCCTCGTATTTGGTTTCATTGACAAGGGCTGAGAATTCTTCCTCCAATTCTGGGATGGTGAGGGTAGAGCCGTGTAGTTTGTTTACTCGATCCATGATGCTGTGTCGAAATGATGATCACTGTTTTTGAGATAGGAAAAAGTATGTAGTGGAGATGGAGATGAGAATTAGGAAGAAATTTTGAGGAAATGGTAGTGGGTAAATGAGAGTGAATTGCACTTTGCATATCCTTTTCGTCTTTCTGTCAGCTTCCCAAGCACAATTAAATGAAGTTTCTTTCAGGGTGAAAGCCCAGAGACCATTACGTTCTAACCTTTTGTAAGCTGCGTCTATCATCAAATCAACACCAAAACTATTGTACAGCGTCAAGATATTTATCTAGAAATGCGCCCGGGTGGGATCATTGAGTAAGGGGATGGGGTGGATGCTAGCCTAACGCCACAAAACAACTGCGAAAGAAACTAGAGAGTTCTAGAGCTAAAAAGCTAAGGAGTTACACTGGATACACAAACTCAAGATATCACTACCTGTCAACCTCATACGAAGTAGCAAACAGCAACCTGGAATTCACTTGCCTCTAGACGCATCTTCTGAGATGGAGGCTTCATTCTACACTATTCTCGATATCGTGCTTCCTCTAACATCTACTATTGTCTCCTGATAAATGCCTTCTAAGCTAATTCCTTTTCAACTATGGTAAATACATAACCTATTTCTTCACTGTTAGACTCGACGCTTCCTGGTATAAGCCTGCTATATTGCACTCTATAATTGAGCTTGAATCGCAAAACGAAGTATTACTTTCAAAAATGGTTGTGATTCAGGAGAATTTATTTTCCCCTTCGCCATGATTCCAATCACAACGAGTATCTCAAGCCGTGAATCATGACTAAGGTGGCGGGCTATAAATACCTTGCTTTGTTCTCTCCAACAGCAGTACTCCACAGGACATATCCAAAATAACGACAACGTACAAAGAACCAACATTATTCGAACCTGCTAAGGAAATAATACATACCCCACCGCCCACTTCAAGAATACGGATCTTCCTTAATCCTGACACCAAACTTCCGTTACCCAAGACTCGTCACTCAAAAATGACAACTTCAACGAAACCTCCAAAAGACCTTAAAGCTCGGCTGGGTATCTTTTTCGAAACAAAAGAAGCCCAAGAAGAAAAAGAATGTATGACAAACATCACCCGATTATTACAAGCAGCCGAGGCTACCGAAGATACTCAGGGCGCTGCAACAAATGCGGTCAACAATACGGAAATTTACTCGGAGCGTGGTGAGCGATTTTAAGAAAACATATATGCCTTGATAGTCAAAGCGAAGAAAATGAAGGCAAAGAGGGGCTTATCGCCAGAGGCAAAGAATGTGTGGGTTAAAGCATTGAAATGGAGTGCAGGAGAGCTTGAAAGAGAACTAAAGCATTTGAAAAAGTTCGCCAAGAAGGATTTTGATCCGGAATGCACCCATTTTGTGCATGTCGAGGATGACAAGTACGCCAAAATTCGCATCAAGCGGAATAAGGCATTAGGAAGGTTGAAAGTGGTCAATGAGACTCTTAAGAAAGAAGGCCAAACAATCAGTCTTCTACGTTTTTACGAGTACGATACCAGATATGCTAGTATTCGTTTTGATTGAAGGGGTGTACAAGTGCTTAAGTTTCTCTTGGAAGATGTCACTTATTGGAATTCAACTTTCAAGTGAAACTATCTAAACTAAAACCTGGTTTGTGAAGATAATTATTAACATTATTCTATTTTTTGCAGCTATCTTTGAGATATCTCTCTCAAATTCATTCAGATAGGCTCTCATACCTTGCTAAATGCAAAATTACACTCATTAATATGCGAAACTTTTCATAATTCTTCTAGCTAAACCAAAACTATTGACGTTTGCTGAAATCTAACGTTCACGTACTGTGATGTACATATCCGACCATGAAGGGTTTTGGTGGCAATTGTGCAGGCGTTAATGGAAACACTGTGATGAAAAGATAAACATTTAATTTTGGAAAACAGCGGGTATAATTAAGAGGCAAAAAACATGCCAGTTGGAAATCCAATCAAGCGATTCGTGTGAAATCTTCCATCCTTTTCAAATCCAACCCATGCATCCCATCCCCGGTCTTTGAGAAGTTCTGGGTCTCCTCCGTGTAATCTGTATTTCTCCACAACTTGATCATATAGTATTCTAACTTCGGGCCAGCCTGTTTCCCCGGTTTCTAAAAATGGTTTAAGATCCTTGCAGATGCCCGCCAAATCCCACAACTTCCTTTTTATATTATTGTCCCACACTAATAGTCTTACCCTTGCGTGTCTAAGGGCATTCAGCTTCTGGGCAGTTGATTGGGGGTTCTGGGTCATGATTTGATTGTTGATGTTGGTATCTTGAAAGCTAAGGTTGGTATTTTGTTTGTTGGAATGGTACAATGAAGATTTGAATTGGTTGGTGCTACTGAACTGGATTATTCTGGGGGAATGTTGGAAGTCTTAAATACATGAGGATTTTTTGTCCTTCGTGAGTATTGGTTGGGCTACTTTGTTCTTTCTTTGTGTCTTGGTTGGCCACTGGTTTAACACGAGGTAAGCATTTATTTAGCACAAAGAAGATATTTATAGTATGGAAGCTCGTCAAAGAGTCCAAACAATGTCTTTTAATTGATATGAACTATTTTCAAGGTCGTCTTGAATGGCATCCTTGTTTCTTTTTATTCACATCCTACTTTCATTTGTTGCCCAACAACCACTGAAACACTGACCTTATCGTGAGTTTGAAGCTTTGAGCCCTCCTTTCCTTGGCACACTCCGAGTTCCTTTCCCGGAAGCACGGGAACACAAAGATCTTTGAGATAGGAGCTTGACAGCATATACATGTCTGGCAGAAATCTATTACTCGGAGATTTCTCTCATGAAATTCATGGAAGCCTCTAGTTTTGGCTCAGATTCAGCAAAATGAGCACCCGTTGGGCCGGTTCACTTCTTTCCAATGCCTCCTTTCACTTGCACATTTTCCGAGTTTGCCAGTTCTTATTACGTTATTTTTTTGCTTGAGAGTAACATCATAGCGAGCCTCACCACAAAATCGTCCTACCCTGGTGTAGATTGCATTACTTCCCCAATATGTGTTATCAGAGAGGAATTCAAGTGCCGTGACTATTCTAAGTTACCAAGGCTCGCGGTGTTCTAAATAAAAGGGTTCTTTGTTGGCTTTTCATTACTTGGAGCCATGCATATCTCTCTATCCAGTTCGCTTCCACGACGTCTCGTTGTTGCGGGTTAGTCTGGGGTTTAGATGTGTCCGGGGCCTATCAAACATCCAATGAGATGTCATTTCTTTCAGGCGTTTCTCGATTAAAAGGCCCAACATATATGTTGTGCCCCCTTTGTAGATGCTCAAAAACTGTGTTTGTTGAGTTTCTTTGATGGTTATGTTGGCTGGTAGGGTCTTGACGTTGGGATTGGTTGTAATAGGACCAGCGAGAATTCTGATAATACCCATGATATCAGTTCTAGATCTTAAAGCCATTACTAAGTTTATCTCTTCCTCCGACAATTCAAGCTCTCGCATATATATTTCTTGAACTTTCAAAATACGACGCCAGATTGCGCTGGGGACGAGAATAAATTGTTAAAAACTGCCCAATACGTAATGTTTGTGCTACGCTTAAGCACTACGTGTAAGTCTAAGGTAGAAAAATTGATGGTGAGTCCATGAACACCTGGTTCACGAACGAGAGGTCCCTCGCTAAACAATAAGTGGGACACCGAGATTGCGCGGAAGCAGTGATGGGAAAAGAGACAAATACGAGCGTGGAATTTATTGATTGACGAGCTCCGGAAAGGAAGACGCATAGTTGGCTGCCTTGTTGAATTTTTTTTCCCGGCAGTGTTGAACCAACACTGTCAATTCCAACGCCAAGAATGTCGTCAACACCAACAAGCACATCAAAGAACTCCCAGCAAAGCAACATGGGGCCCCAATTCAATGACCAAGAATTACTCAAATTTGCCCTTCTGGCTGTATTGGACCATTATATCTTCCGTTCTCCCTCGAGTATTTTCATACTCTACATCCTAGCCAAATGTCGGAATTACCAGTTGTTTCGTCAACGATTTGGAACACATTTTGTGCGCCCATTTTTGCATACATTCTTGGATACTTCAGTAAGAGAAAACCAGATAACGAGACAATAATGGGTCCAGGCGAACAAAGGAACAAACCCGATTACTAAGAGATGGGGGCATGAGTCTGAAGTAGTAGACATTGACGGAAATCTATACTGGAGAAAAGACAACATGACTCGATACCTGGCATTTTACACCCTGTCAAATAATATATTGATGAAATGCAGCGAATTCCAGTCCAGATTTTGTTACGAAACAGGCGTGATGTGAATGGTTCAATAATAACACCAACTAAGCAATTGAGGACTTGAATCAAACACAACAAGGCAGGCGAGGGACGAGGAGTGTAGAACAGTGAGGGGATACATTGATGGGTCAAAAATTAGAGAAACTGTTCCAAGTGGATTTCATAGCCCTTACGTTCCGCTATGAAGGATATGGGGCTTACTGCAACATTTTTAAGACATACGAGACTCGTGCGAAGTGGAAGTAACACATAGCTTACAGGGCGGGCCGTGGTGAAAAAAAGGTCAATATAAATACTCAAAGGGCAGCCAACATTGCTTAGCAGGGACTGGTTATGATCTTCAACGGGTGGTAGTCTGGTCAGGTATAACAATTGACTGAAATAAGACAAGAGATTTAGCAGAGACCGCGTTCCTTGCTATAGATGAAAACTATTTACAACACAGGTGTGAGACCTGTTCCAGTCCAATTTCACTTCCAGTGACCATATCTGAGTGCACCTACGACTTCTTTGTTAACTCACTTATTTTCCCCTTCGCCTGGGTCAAACACTTTTTCACTTCTTCAGGCACTTTTATGGCCTTGTTTTTCAAATCGCCAAGGTAGTTGTTGAGTTCATTTAATGCCATGCAAGGATTCATACCATTCGCTAACATATCTTTCACTTTAACACCACCCTTTTCCATCGTGTCTAGGAAAGCTAGCTCTTTTACAACCGCTTCAGTCCTTGTATTAATCTCCAAAAGTTGTTCTCGTGAAGGGGTAGTCAGGGAAGTATTATTCGCATTAGAAAGAGTGGATTGAAGCGGTGGGTAACGGGGTTTGGAACAATTTAGTAGCAGTTTTATCAAAGATGACACTTTGAGCGGATTTTGAAGGGTTTGACAGTTGGGCATATTGGAAAACCAAAAAGAGGATGAAGGGGAGTTTTTAACTATCTCCCCAGCTTTCCCACGTGCATTTTGTTTCAACGAATCGCTTGGTTGGTTAGTTGTTTTCTTTGTTGAAATGAAGGCGTAGCAACTATCTAGCCGGTTTTTCATTTCTAAATGCAAGAAATTAATTCCTATAATTAGATCATTTGTTTAATTCGGGGGTTATAGCAGATTCCCGTCCTCCATATCTTAATAAAGTATTTTTTATAAGTGGACCCAAGGTTTTCATAACGAGAACGAATTGCCAACGAATGAATAGAGACCCAGTTCTGCGATCTATTGTATATGCGCGCGAGCTTCACGCATACGACTTGACAATTCAACTAAGCACAGTCAGTTTATCGGACAGTGCATGAACTGTTTTCTAATGAGATCACCGGAACTGGTTAGAGGTTCTGAGGGTAAGACCTTCGATTATTATTGTCTACCACACGTCCAAGAGAGAGACAAATACTCAATTACAAAAATATCTTACACCAAACCTCACAACCGCAGATTCCCTCTCCCCGTCTACCAAAATACCAACTTCCACCCATCCCCCAAACACCCCAACACCCCCTATCTAAAGGTCTCAAAAGCCTCCGCCACACTCATCCCCCCCTTAACACCCCCTTTAACCATCTCATCGGCCTCAAAAGATCTCGGTAAAAGCTCCAAAACATCCTCTACATTCTCTTGGGGTATAACAACCACCCCATTCATAGGATCAGAAACAACCAAATCTCCAGGGTTCACTTTCGTTCCGTCAATGTTTAGTGGTGTTTGGAGATAATAGGCTTTGGCTTCTGCTCCTGCTCCTACTATTGAGGTGGATTTGGACCAGATCTGAGATGCGTCAGCATGCAGGCTTTGGGAGAGAAAAGCAAGGGAAAGGAGGAATGGGATGTTGGGGATATGGGGGAATGGCGAGCAGAAATAAATCGAGAATAGTGCAGAATCAGATTTGGAGATGGTGGCGATGAAGAGAAAGTGTAGAGGAAGCAAGAGAAAGGGAGCGATGGGGGGTTTTGAGTTGGGTTCGTGGCTCTGGTCGCTTTTTCCTTGCCAGAATGATATGCGCGCTTGCGGCAAAAAGTGCCTTCTTGGTCTTGTGTCTAGCAAGAAGGGAAAGAGCGACCTCTCATCGCGAACCTTCCGGAAGATCTCTAACAAAAAACTTCCTACACGAACTGTCCCGCTCCTTCCAAAAAAAGATCCAAGTAAAAACCTACTCACAGGCAACCCTGTTTCACCCAATTCCTCCAAGTCCCTCACCCTTCCATCAACAACCACACCCTTCACATCCAAATACTTCATCCTCTCCCCCATAATGCCACCCACAACGGCGCATTTCTGCCCTTCAGGCTGACTGATAACAACAATCGTCTCAGGAACCGAGAGATCAACCCAGTGTTTTCCCTTCGGAATATTCGAAGCCCCTCTCTCCTCATTAACAGTTTTAGAAACAAAAGTTACCGTTGAAGCGGGCGCTATTGTAACTAAATCAAGAGAGGGAGAGGGAGACGTGTTAGAGGTGCTGGATGTTTGGAGTTTTAGATCTGGGAGGAATCCAGCATTGGGAACTTTGAGTTTTAGGAGGGCGTCGGAGATGTCGCATGCGTTGTAGGCTTTTAACATTGTTATTTGGCTTGCTAGAATTTGGCTTGCTGTTGGGGATGTCATTTTGTGGAGTTGACGGGTATGAGTGTTGGGACGGATGGACGGAGTATGTCTATAGGATTTACGAAGAAGTGATGAAGTGGAGGAGAGTCCCGAGTGGTGGTAGGGTGGGATGAGTTTCCAGTTTGGAGTTATACGAGGAATGGCTCTCATCTCAATTGGTTTGGAGATGGAAGTGAAGTAGTGATGAGGGGTTGAGGTGGTTCGGTTCTCGGCTTGCGATCGGAATCAACGGCCCGGATCAGCACGTGAAATATATCTCAAGAGTCCAGCTAGGTGATGAGTTAGGAGCGACTAAAAGTCTTTGATAGGTAGCGTCTGGTTCGACGAACATGGCCTGCTCCCCTCTACTCGTACCGTACTCCAATTTGCCTTTATAGAATTGTTCAACATATAATTTCATAATTATGATGAATTATCTTTTAGCCCCTAATATGTCAAATTCTAGGAAGAAAGACTTCTAGGTTTAAGCGGAAAGAGAACTACGTAACACCATGGAAAAAACAATTTGTTCATTGTAAAAACATCACACTAGGTAAAAGGCAAGTGGAGATTCCCCATACGGAATACATCGAGTAAGAAAACGCCTGGCATCAAGCAAACCTGCCGAGCCTCCTAAAATCCCCTTTGCGAGGATCGATCCATGAAAAAACCCGAGATCCCAACTCCCGCCAACATTCTCATTTGTCTATTCGTTTCTGTTCTCTCTTTCTCCGCCCAATATTTCAAACTCCTCGCCCCGTGTATAATGCTACTTCCCAATTGTGCCTTCCAAACTCCAACTTTCCTTTCCGCCCCCGTATATGTAGATTGAAAAACGCCGCCTGCCATTCAAATCCTCCCTGATTATCGGACAGCCATCTCCGCGACCTCGCCGTCGAAAACAAGCATTCCATGGTTTCCCTTGACAAGCTCGTACTCGACATCTTGCGCGCCATCGGCGCCGTGTTGTCCAGGCTGCATTGGGATCCCCTTAGCTCCAGATCCGATTCCCAAATCGTTGAGCTTGCCAGAAGCGATATCATAAACAATACCATGAACAGTCAAGCCCCTCGTCTTCATCGCCTCCTCAACAACATAATTGCTCATCAAAACCTCCACTCCCTTCTGCACATTCAGCTCCGCCAGTCGTCGCGCTCGTGCGCCATCATCCTTGATACTGCTCAACTCCTGGTCGTTTGCTAGTTTGACCGCTTTTAGAGGCGTGAGCCATGCGTCGAGAACCCCGCCAATTCGACCATCGGAGAGGGCACCGGCGCATCCACCACAGCAGGTGTGGCCGCAGAGAATGATGTGCTTTACTTTTACGTGCGCGACGGCGTATTCGAGGACGGAGAGGAAGTTGAGGTCGGTTGGGGAGAGGATGTTGGCGATGTTGCGGTGGGTGAAGACGTCGCCGGGTTGGAGACCTAGGAGGGTTGTCTCGGGGACTCGGGAATCGCTGCAGCCGAACCAAACTGTTAGGGAAATATAAGTTTCTGTTCGTATCACTCTGGAGAAGAGAAAGGAGAGGGAGGTGAGGTGAGAACATACGGATTTGAGGCGATTGACCCTTTGACATCTCGGGGAAGTAGGTAGGGTTTTGATGGCCCTTGTAGTTTGCCCAAGCATCGTTGGACTTGAGGGCGTAGGTGAATTTATCTTCTTCCATGTTAGTATCCATTATTGATGTGCCCTTTCTGAGATCTAGAATCTGAGAGTATTTGAAGAGAGGTGGAGGTTGTGGAGGAATCGGGGTTTGGGGGAGGTACGGAAGAGCCCGTACAGCCACCCAATCCCCGTTGCGCAGTCGGAAAAGATGACCTCAAAACGTACCTTGCTTGGAATCCATGGTGAATAACAATCTTACGTGTCTCTCTCAACACAAAACCCGAGATAATATGTACAAAGAAGGCAAACAATGAGGATAAAATAGGTGTGTAGGTGTATGTGGTGTGTAGAATTCGGAAGTGAGTGTGTAATGGTGGTAGAAAGGTAGAAGGTAATTCCTTTTCTTAGTGCCGTTCGCAACTTCTCCGGTTTCTGCGCTGGCTGGGCGGGGCGATTAACCTACGATAAGCCTCGACCAATGGGACGAGTCAATTGGAGAACGAGCAATTGCTAAGCTAAGCTGTACCGAAGGAAGGCGGAAAAGGTTCCAAAGTGTTGGCGCAGAGTCTGGAAGAGGCGGAGACGCGCGATGATGAGAGAGGAAAATCGTACGAGAATGACGGAAAGAATAGTCTTGGGGGGAGAGCTGCAGACCAAATATGGCAACGGAGATGGCGAGGGGACTCGAGATCGTGGGGAAAGCAAAGGGGGAAAGTGTACTTGTATCGTGAAGCGAAGGGGGTCGTCCGAGACGAGACGTGATTGTCAAACATGCCAATGTTGTGCCTGTGCCATGCCGCCGACAATCTTTATATATAGTACACTACGCGACGCTGCTCCCAAGAGGCGGCTTCATCCGACTTATTACCCCCAAACTATAGAACATGGCGGCTGTTGAGGAGCTAGTGGCATCATCAATTTCACAACACAACACCACGTCCCTCCTCCTTGGCCACACGCTCAATCTTCTCCATCTTTTCAACTATTCTTTTCATCTGCAGCAGTCTGCCCATTTCACAACTACAGTAAGAATCTCTCCAGTCTCTGCTCACAGAATGTGGCTTGCTCACCCTATCATGAGACATCGTCATCCCCAAAGTCCCTCACCAATTATTTCCTCATCGAGGATACCTTGTCCCTTGGCCCTCAAAAAAGGGAAAATTGAGACTTCTGGGCGTCTCTCGGGGCGCCTTGGCCCACCACTCAACCAAAACGTACTGTTACACAACAATTGCGTGCCACTGCTTGGCCAGCAGGGAAATAGACCAAGGAAAAAGTAATCAGCTTGGCGGAAAGAGACTTTTCCAGACTTTCCTGTTGCCTGTTGTCTATTTTCTCTCGCTTGCCGCGTCAACAGGCTAGGTAGCCGTACCTTGTGCAGCTGGTATTCCACATGACCTCTTGAAAATTATATGTTACAGCTTTTCCATATATTTAAACAGATAATTATATCATACTCGGAAGAAAATCCCGAGTACATGCCCCCCGGAGGCGATCGATCATTGCCGTGGTTCACAACCATGGGTCATGGAATTAAGCATTTCCATAAGCTGACTTGAAACATGATTAACCTCTTCCGGCATCATTGTGCCGCAGAGGCTAGAAATAAGAGGATAAGATTTGTGTCGTCGAGTCTCGATCAAGTTTGGCATATCACACATATAAAGCTCAGGATCGCGGTCCAGGCATTCACAGAAAGAACGCAGAAGTCGGTTGATTCGCTCTCAGAAGGCATTTGATGAAATTGCCAAGATTTACTGTATCATTGGTCTTGAATTTTTGCTGTAGCTTTTTCCTAACTACAATCCCTTGCCACGCAATGCCATGATATCGTAAAAAACGCCGGTAAAAGCCACATCAAGAATACATCCAGCCCCTTAGATCTTGATAGCAGACTCAAGAGCCTTACGCTTCTTCTCAGTACGGGCGTTGGCCTTAGCACCCATAACACCACCACCCCAGTGTCGCTTGGCCTCCTCAAACTTGTCACTGTAACCCTCCTTGATGGCGGAAACCAACTTTGAGAACTCGCTCTTGTCCTCGGACCGAACCTCGGAGATGGCGAGAACAGCAGCAGTCTTCTTGTGGACGACTGTGCCGAGTCTGGCCTTACCCTTGATGATGGCATATGGGATACCCATCTTCTTGCAGAGAGCTGGGAGGAAGATAACCAACTCAATTGGGTCAACATCGTTGGGGATGAGGACCAAAGCAGCCTTCTTGTTCTCAATCAAGCCAACAACGTGGTTGAGACCGTACTTGACGGCATATGGCTTCTTTGAGACATCCTCCTTCTTCTTGCCCTCCTTGATGGCGGTGGCCTCCTTCAAGAGACGCTCCTTCTTCTCGGCCTTGGACTCTGGGCGGTATTTGTTGAGAAGCTTGAATGCCTGGGCGGCGGTGTTGCGGTCGAGGACATTTTGGAATTGGGCGATCGCAGGTGGGACCTTGAGGCGCATGTTCAAGATCTTCTTTTGGCGTTGAAGACGGACATACTCGGGCCACTTCACCATGCGAGAGAGGTTTCGTCTAGGCTGGATATCTTGACCGATGCCATAGTTTCGGGTGCGCTTCTCGATGAGAGGGTTCTGACACCAAGTAAGCATCTCGAAAACGGGAGGGAAGTGGGTGAGTACATACCTTTGGGGCCTTCTTTGCGCCTGAACCGGCTTTTCCCTGTGGGAATGGGGCTGGAGCAGCCTTCTTTCCTGACTTTGGAGGCTATCATTGAGAAAAGAATACATCAGCGAATATGTTCACTAATGAAATTCTTTGAACTCTAAAGAGACCACACTGGCATTGCTGCGCAGATGTAGCTCAAGCCAAATCATCATCAACACCCGAAGGCAGTTGACGGGACACGCATCTCGACATGCGATTGCTCGTAGAGGTCGGAGAGAGGCGGCGGCGAGAATAAAGAGTATCAAGTATTAAGTATCATATATAAAGGCATAGCTTACCATGATGGATCGTGTCGCTGGGGGTGTCGCAGCGATTGTCGTTTGGTGGTTGTCGATGGTCGAAGAGAAAGAGGAAAAGTTTCGAGGGGATTTTGAATTAGATTTGTGCGTGGGTGTTCCTCGGCTGATTGGCTGCAGCTTCCCTGTAAGGCTTGGCATAGACACGTGATGAAGGGACTTCGAATTTCTTAACCCCGCGCTTTTTTTTTGTAGGCAGTATGACTCTCACATTCTTTTCCACCCAACTCGATTTCTCGTGAGGCATTCGAGCCTTTATTTCCTTTTAATTCTTCGACCATGGCGCCAACATTATGCGCCATATGCGAGACTGCTCGCGCCTTGATAATCCGACCCAAGAACCACCAGAAACTCTGCAAAGAGTGCTTCATTTCCATCTTCGAAGCCGAAATTCATCACACAATCACCTCCACCTCCCTCTTCGCGCGCGGAGACCGAATAGCGATCGGCGCATCTGGAGGAAAAGACTCCACTGTCCTGGCATCAGTATTGAAGACCCTCAACGAACGATACGATTATGGCTTAGAATTGGTTCTACTCAGTATTGATGAAGGAATCAAGGGCTATCGGGATGACTCCCTCGAAACTGTCAAGCGCAACGCGGTACAATACGATATGCCACTAAAGATTGTCGGATACGACGAATTATATGGGTGGACGATGGACCAAGTGGTTGAGGTTATTGGGAAGAAGGGGAATTGTACATATTGTGGAGTGTTTCGACGACAAGCACTGGACCGCGGGGCGAAAATGCTAGGAATAAAGCATGTTGTTACTGGACACAATGCAGACGATATAGCGGAAACTATTTTGATGAATTTATTGAGAGGGGATTTGCCACGTCTTGCCCGAAGCACCAGCATTGTCACCGGAGATTCAGCGAGCGATGTGCGGAGGAGCAAGCCGCTGAAATATGCCTATGAGAAAGAAATCGTTCTCTACGCACATCACAAGAAGCTAGATTACTTCACAACAGAGTGTCTTTACAGCCCGGAGGCGTTCAGAGGCAGTGCCAGGAGTCTCATCAAAAATCTGGAACGAGTCAGACCAAGTGCGATTCTCGATGTCGTGCGAAGTGGAGAGGACATGGCAAAATTGGTGCCAGAAGAAGTGACAGGAATCAGTCAATGCAAAAGCCAGAAAGTCTCGTTGTCAAGTGCTGATGGCGAGGAAGAAGGCGCAGGAGGCTGTGGAAGTACCGGGAGGAACAGTGGTGGAGAAATGGCGGATATGGAAAAGAAATTACAGCAAGATGAAGAGGCTTCTTCAAGAGAAGTTGATGTCTCATCACTGGCATCGAGTACGGTTAATATCCAAACTCAAGAGAAGAAAGGGTTCAATCCCAAGACTGGGAAGACAGGTAGGAAGGACCAAGGTCGCAAGCTTGTCAAGCAGACTTTGGGTTCTTGCAAGAAGTGTGGCTACATGTCCAGCCAGGAGATTTGCAAAGCTTGCAATCTCTTGGAGGGGTTGAACAAAAACAGACCCCAGATGGAGATTGAGATAGATGTTGAAGACGAAGAAAGTTCTACTCTTCGAAGGAGAATGGAGGGGGAGGCTCTCGCTGCTGGGTGATAGGTCTTAAAATAGAAAGTTTATTACCACTTGTGAGGTTTCTGATGAAGTTATATGCGAAATTCCGTGCCTTTAAGTTTGTTCTTGGATTCTTTTGTTGCTAAGCATCACCTCCAGTCCCTTCTCAGAAACGCCAATTCAGGGAGAGCAAGGGAGAATTCCAAGGGGATATATCCTGTAGAAATGTACTGTAAAGATTTAATCGTCGAACCAATCGTAGGTTATCTAACAATAATCGGGGTTTTCTTAGATAGCTAATAGTAGGTCACCTGTTAAAACTCTTATTTTGTATAAACATCTTATGAAAATATAGGACTATGTGTAGGTTACCCAGGGGCAGCTCAGAATTAAAGAATTGTTCTACGAGCTATTCGTAGGTTACCTGGGAATAGTCGTGAAATTTTCTGGTCGCTGCTGTTCGTAGGTCACCTACTAATTTCTTGTAAAAAAAAAAAGAAGTCGAGCTGTTTATGGGTAACCTACCAATAACCACAAGATGCTTACATCTTGTAGAAATAACTTGTAAAATGATTAGAGCAATTTGTAGGTTACCTGGAACGATTGGTAGTTTTTTTGATTTCCCATTTTGCTCTTTACTATCGGTATATTGATTTGTATTATAGAAAGAGGGAATGTCTACTGACATTACAGATGACAGTAAAAGGGTAATGAGAGTGAGAAGTTGGAGATGATCGTTCAAGTAAATCTTTTAATATATAAATTCAGTTATTCAAAGATGGCGGCTTTCACTGTTAACTTTTCAAGTCACTGAAGGCCTCTACCTCCATTTCAATATACTACTGATCTAGAATGAAAGAATGAGATACATGTACAGGAAACGTTCCTTGAATATGTCAGTGGTCAAAGGTATAAGTCGAGTTTAAAGTATTGAAATAAACTGATTTGCACTAATTATTCCCTAAGAGTCGCAAATAAACAGATACTCCAGAATGACAATATTCTCATCTTAATATTTCGTGAGGTTCCACTGTTTCGTCGTGATACAAAGAAGTGATAAAAACCGGAGCAATGGGCGGAGCAAGAAAGAAATTCCCCAAAGTGATGTAAGCAGGAGGGTGAAATCTTACTGGATGTAAAAACAAAAAAATACAAGATACATATGTATTGATAAAAGAAAACTTTCAAGCTGAAATGGCTCAGACTTGCGCATGTCAAATTAAGTCAGAAATGAGAATCTATATAGCTAATCCTTCCACAAGGTCTACTGGTTGACAGATATCTTGGCTGGTTATTTGGGTTATGAAGTTAAGTAGGTAGTTAGTATGTAAAATGAATGATTCTGCCTCAGCGGTTACCTAGTGACGAATTCATGTTGAATTCATAACAACAAGCCCCCTGGCTAGAGGAATCTCAAACAACGTAATTCTACTGAATGCATGAATGCTGAACGTTAGATGTAAGTTCCATAGCTACTGAAATGTATGTGTGAATACTTCACTTTCCGACGAAATGTGTCATGTGAGAATACTTTAATTGATTTATAGCTATCTACACCTAAGAACCCAGGATTCTCTTCCCTTACCAGGACCCGACAATTGCAGTTCCAGTAGGATAAATCTCATTTCTCTCCAATATCAATGCATGAATTCCAAGTATCGAGAATACAATCAAACCGTAGCTTTCTTTTGCAAGGACAATTCTTGGTTGCTCATTTGAGGCCTGGTGAAGGAGGACGAACAGAGAGTGAATCAAAGGCATCTTCCATTTCATGTACATCTTTAGGGGAGTGCTTGGTACCAATTGGGGTTGCATTCGCTTCGGAAATTTTTCGGAAACCATGAGGTAGAGGCGGTAGGGAGGGAGGGGTTTCTCTAGTGCCGAGTGGGGTTGAATTTGCGGCAGATATGTTCTTGGGGACTCGAGGTGGACGTGGAGATAAGGAGGGTCGGCTTTGGTTACTCTTTCGAGGACCTCGTGATGGAGGGGCCAAGGAGGATCGATTTTGGCTAGTGTCTGTATCTGCAGTAGAAGTCTTTCTAGGAATAGGAAGTGGATGGGGTAGAGATAGACTGTTTCGGTCGGTGTCTAGTGGAAGCATATTTGCAGAAACCTGTTGGAAACCTAGATTTAGAAGCGGTAGAGACAGCTTTTGGCGTTTTGGGGCACTCGGCTCGGTTTCCTCAGGCAGGTCATCGAGATCACTATCATCATCTTCATAAACCTCTGCTTGCATCGTCCAATATGGCCGCCCTTCTTCGTCATACTCGTTTGGTGCACGTTCTTCACCTCGTTTTCGCTTCGCAAGGGGGTTATTGGACTCGTTATTTGCTTCTTCCTCTTCCGCATCCTGTTCGTCCTCATCTTCGTTCTCCTCTTGATTGGATTTGGTGTTATCGTTTGCGTCTCTGTTAGCGGACGAGGCGAACAACAAGCCATCGAGGCCTTCTTCGATATCGCCGACCTCCAAGTCAAACTTTTCCTCCTCAGTTAGACGGGTGTCGAGAAGCTCTTTTTGCAAAATCTCATCTAGTTCTTTGGCTCCACGTTTGGATTTGATGATTTCACTCTCGGGTAACAAAGTAGCGGCATAATCGAAGTCCGACTATTAACCAATCAAATATATTAGCAAAGATGAAACCAAAATACCATGAAAGAACGACCTAGAGCATACCTGAATTCCCACCTCAATACCATATTGTGCCTCCGCGACGGTTCGATGGGTTGACCAAAAAGTAACTACATCAAACCCCTCGTATCCTTCAATCTGATAAATGGCCCTGCTGAGCTTCTCTGACAATTTTTCGAATTCTTCTTGTTTCTTGACGGACTTTCTACGCATCTGGCGCGCCTTGAGGAGGCATAATTGAGCCCACTGCAACAAATTTAGCATATATTTTTCTCGTTGAATCAGGAGCCAGGAGCAGCGTGTAAGGATAATATTTGCTCCCGACCCCTGAAAATAGGAGTTGAAAAGGGGGGACAAAGGGAAAAGTTGCATACAGCCATTTCCATATTTTTGCGATCGATGGTCGGACACTTATTCACTACCTTGAAGCAGTACCCTTGATAACGTAGCTTCTCTGTCACCCAGTAGAAATCATTGCTGAGCCATGGCAGTGTGCCTCCTGGTGGTAATGTGAGTCCCCATCTCGCCCAAAAGGGCTTTCTTTTGCGTTTGGGGACCTGGGTAAGCTGCGCTTCATTGGGGGATATGGCCGTGGCAGGGGGTGAATGGTGGTGCTGCGACTCGGTGGTGTCGTTGAGAGTAATATGAGGAGAGTTGGATGGTGGCTGAGAGGCATCGGGGACCTGGGATTCGTCGGTCGACATGATGGTGTGAGGAGGAGAAGGGTGGTGTTGTGGTGTTGTGTTGTTGACGGGATGAAGGGAAGGTTTGAGGATGAGTGCGACAGAATTTAGATGTCGTAAAAGTGGGGACTTGAAGCAGCAACTTAAGATACAATTTCTATTGGCTATGGATTGTACGAGGCATCGCTCACTACCTGGAGGTTGCCTGACTGTCGAAGGACATGTGAGACTGGGTGATATAACTGCAATCGAGTTTAAGTAAATTCTGATTTTTCTAAACTATCTAGCACCAAGTACGTATCTCAGTATGATTGCGTTCAAACAATCCATCAGAGTATGTTAGAAAATTTAATTAGATAAACAAGGTTTGGATAAAGAAACTCGTGAAGGTTGAATAGATGTGAATAAAGTATACAAATTCAAATAGTTCAATTCTCACTGAACTTGTCTTTCTCCAAGAATACTCTGATAAGATGAACCTTACCTACCTCTATGTCAACTTATCTATTAGTCGACAACTTCTCTCATCACAATCTTTTCTTCCAATATATACAGGAGAAAACAAGGTTTCTTAGTTATTAAGAATTAATTTCACGCGTAAATACCCCGATTGTAAAGCAATAATAAAACCCGACTTACCTCTTACTATAATTTCCTTTTTCTAGACAAGTAGTACTCGTAATCAGCGGGAAAAGAGACGCAGAGAAAATAAGCGAGAAGAGGAAGTGAGCCCCATAAATTATTTCACAGCTTTTTAAGTACTCCGGAACTATTTAAGTAGTATTTTAGACTACCAATAGTAACAATTATAGTCTTTGTTCAAGAAAGATCTGAGGTGAGTCTATTAAAGGGTAAAATGATATATAACAAAATATACAGGTCGCCTAATATAGACGAAAGCACGTGAACTACGGGTATACTTCATTCACCAATTGCAAAATTAACCAATCACGTTACGAGTTCCTAACGTTCAGTAGCGAGTCTAGTAATTTGAATTATATTATTCGAGAGAACTTAGACTTAGATTTCGAGTATTTCAAAAGTATAGCCTATAACCTTTATTAATGTATTTTAGACAGTTTAAAAGGCTAAAGTTCACATAAAAAGTTAAAAACTAAAGTGGTAGATTTTAGCGAGTTTAGAGAATGTCTATACACAATTAGTCAATTATATAATTAGTACATACTAGAGGGTATCACGTAAAACAGAATCTTGCTCTAGCGTTAATATTTATATATTTAAATTATAACTAAAAACTCCTAATTATTCATTACTTATAAACTCACAGAGGGTTTCATTCATCAATAGTTTAGGAGAATAATTCACGTGCTTGACCACTTGTTTATCCGGAAGCCTTATAAGATGTTTCTCAAATCTTCTTAATAGTCTAGCACTTGATATTCTAAACACAACATCTGATGGAGTAAAACAAGACCGAAACACAATCAGTTCCCCAAAATATTGTGAGAAATTTTCTATGCATCATGACCACTCATCTACTGCTCTCGTATCGTAACTTCGTATCTGGGTATCCAAAAGCCAAAAAGCCCCCAAGAGGCAACTAACTCACCATATCCCGTCCAGACCCCGAGTTCTTAACCAAATCCCTTGTCCGCGTGCACACCCCGTCGTTTTATTCAAATGGGTTTTGCTCATTCAACTCTCGTCGCCTCACCAACCCATTTCCTCGTCAATTCTAAAGCCATTCCTGTTCCCAATCCCTATGAATAACCATTTCAAAAATCCGGCACCACAGCACCAACTCCCCTCTCCCTAGCTAAAGATACCAAATCACTCCCCACAACCAAATCCATCAATCCCATTCCGACACTTTTGTATACCACATTTCCCGTGCTAAGCCACCTACACATCTCATGTTCCTTCTCGGTTTGTTTCTTACTCCTTTTTCTCGTTGCACTACTACTCGTACTATTCGTGCGTTCATGGTGGAGAACCGGGGTCCTTGAACTCGAAGAAGATCGCTTATGGAGACTGAAACTCGAAGAATTTCGCGATATGGAAAGCGAGGATTTTCTTGAAGGTGGCTGGGAGGTCGTGTTTGATGAACCGAAGACGGTAGAAAGAGATTTCTGCGTCCCATCTCCCAAGTTTAGAGTTTCTAAACTTGGTTCATCAGAAAGAGGGGATTCCGTAATGGCAGATTCATCATCCTCACTATCCATTCTTTCCAACATGACCAACTCCCCTAGCTCAACAGTTTGAACCTCTTTGATACCGGCTTGTGTCAATTCTCCAGTCTGACTAACACAAGACAAGGTATCCACGATAATCACCCCTCCTTCTTCAGCATGTTTATGGAAATGATGACCCCCACCATGCTTCTTCGTAGCTTGAATCAGTAATTCCGGCGGAACCTCGATCATATCCTTGGTGTAACTCCCAATAGCCACAATCAGTCTCCCTTTCTTCCTCCCCTCCGTATTCGTCAGTATCGAGGGATCGAACAGGGGCTTTGTGGATGGCGTCGTGGTAAAAACCACATCTGCTTGTCGTATCTGCTCCTTGAGCAACCTCTCATACTCTCCATACCCCGGTGTTATCATCGCGAATTTGCAAGCCTCCCACCCCTCCACCTCCTTTTCTTCCAGATCATAGGAAATAAAAGCTTTCAAACAATCCTTCGCCCTCTCAGAAAAAGACCGATTTATGAATTGTATATGTTTTATGGTCGGGCCATGGAGTAAGAGGGCCAGGCGGACATGCCAGTATGCCTGCTTTCCTACGCCAAATACGACTATATTTTTGACCTTCCGACGACGGGCGAGGAGGAGGGAGGATGTGAGGGCGGTTCGGAAGGCTGTTAATTCTTCCGCGTTGAGGAATCCGAAGGGCTTTCCGTCGGAGCCCATGAGGGTTAGGGCACCTTGGGGGTTGGTGTTTGTTTGTATTGTGGGAATGTCATCGTAGGAGACATTGGGGGAGGAGGGGCGGTGGGCGGTCGCGAGGGTTACGACTGTTTTGCACAAGCTAGTTAGTATATTCCATGTGTTGGGAGGAGGAAAGGGGGCAAGTACCTTTCATGCCGATTCCGGAAGAACTCGTACTTGGCATGAAGAGTGTTGTATTTCCTCTGCCAGATTCGATGACAGTTCTCTCAGGTTGATTGACAGCACACGCTCCATCGTTACTTGTTCCCGTTGAGTATTCGTGGAGAGCTTGTCGGAGGGAGCTCAGGAGATATTCCACATCGCGTCTATTGAGGTTGTTGAGGAGCTTTTTTACGTCCGAGTCGGAGAGGATCGTGAGAGGCATGTTTGGTGTTGGTGAGGATTTATTGGGATGATTGTTAGTTTTGCAATCGATTTGTCCTTATATCGTTGTGAATCTCGGCATGGTGGTGTTTATGGAGGTAGGTTTTCATATTTCCGTTCCAAAAATACATCGTTGGTAGGGTTGGACCAAGTACAAGTAAGTAACCTTATCTTTGTTCAGGGGTCGGGAAGCGGGGTGGTGGGACGTTTTATTAGCGAGGGGCAGAAACATCAGATGGGAATTATCTCCTTTCTCCATGCTGAAAACTCCTCATTTATTACTGTGCTTCTTGTGAAACCATAAGACGTATGGAAGTCGGAGTTTATTAATAAGACGACAGTTTATACTCGAAGATTAGCTCCAAGTATAACTCCATTATCTCCATTTTTAGCTAGGTAGCACCACTCCACCACTCGGCAGCCATCTCCGAAAACGTTCGGATCTAAGATGGAAGGGACGAATGAAAATCAAAGCCTTACTTTAGCACCGATATTCTTCCATCAATGGATTACCTAGGCAATGGATCATCTAGTGTCAACCCAATCATGTTTCTGAAAAACTGTCGTCGCCCACCCACAAGAAAGCAACCCCAGTGAGAGGTACTCCACTTCGGCAGTATGAATGGGACTTTACCCCTCAGATCTATTAGTTCATCGAATGGAGTTAAAGATGGAGATAATGGGGTGGGTCAATATTGGAGATATAAATACGAGGTTCCCTCAGCTGAAGATGAAAGAGAAGAAGATTAGAAACAAGCCACTTCGTCATTGAGATCAGGTCAATATCCCTCGCATACTTGTATCCGATACCCCTCAGTACAGAACTCCACAAAACTTCAATTCAACCTAACAACTCAAACAAATCGTTCTCAAACTCTCAACTATGGAGTATACACGCCTCGGAAACTCGGGATTGAAAATCTCCAAAGTCGTCTTGGGAGCAATGTCATATGGTTCTTCCCAATGGCAAGACTGGGTACTCAACGAAGAAGCCTCTCTCCCCCTCCTAAAACACGCTTACGACGTCGGACTCAACACCTGGGATACCGCGGATGTCTATTCTAACGGAGAATCCGAGCGTATCATCGGAAAAGCTCTCAAGAAATACGAAATCCCAAGAAGCAAAGTAGTCATTCTCTCGAAATGTTATTTCCCCGTCATTGAGGATGGCAAACAAACTGCGAATTTCATGGCGCCTAATGATGGGGAGTTGGTCAATCAAATTGGATTGAGTCGGAAACATATTTTGGATGCTGTTGATGCTAGCGTAGAGAGGCTGGGGACTTATATTGATGTTTTGCAGATTCATCGGTTGGATCGGGATGTACCAAGAGAGGAGGTGATGAGAGCTTTGAATGATGTTATTGAGAGTGGGAAGGTTAGGTACATTGGTGCTAGTAGCGTAAGTTCTTACACTTCCTTTTTTTCCGGCTTGGGGTTAAAAATTTCGAGCGTCCCTCTTTGCATCCCTCCCATTATTGCTTCACATATTCTAGAACATGATAATCATTCTTCTACACGTTCTGGAAGAATGAATCTCATTGTTCTAGACTTTTACAGATAAAATACAAAAGAAGCAGTGCCTAGAAAAGCCTGAATCTCTTACTAACTTCATGTGATAGATGGCTGCTTGGGAGTTCCAAAGTTTGCAAAATATCGCAGAGAAGAATGGATGGCACAAGTTTATCTCGATGCAAAATTACTACAATCTCTTGTACCGAGAAGAAGGTAAGTTTCATTTCAACTCCTTTTTAGAACTCCACTAACCATCTCCCTCAGAACGTGAAATGATCCCCTACTGTCTCGACACAGGCGTTGGACTCATCCCCTGGTCCCCAATCGCCAGAGGAGCTCTTTCCCGTCCATACAACAGTCGTGACACCGTTCGCGAGAAGTCAGATCATATGCTCAACGCCATGATTCGAGGCAAGGAAGCCGAGATTGACAAGCAAGTCATCAACCGAGTTGAAGAGCTTTCCAAGAAGAGGAATGTTTCTATGGCTACCATTGCAACAGCTTGGTGTTTGGGAAAGCAATCTGTGAATCCGATTATTGGATTGAGCAGCAAGGAGAGAATTGATCAGGCGGTTGAGAGTGTGAAGTTTGCTAGTTCTGGTGGATTGACCAAGGAGGAGGTTGCTTTCTTGGAGGAGGGTTATGCTCCAAAGGAGAGACAGGGATTTTAGGATGGTAGCTTCGTTGACGAGGCTGATATTGTCATTCTGATCATAATACATCTCAGATTCAAGTATCTGAATCTAAATTCTTTGATTTAGATACCTAGAATGTAATCTAAGAGGTACAAAATTCGCAAGAACACTGACCAAACCTGCCCTTTCTCTTTTCCCCCCCTTCTCTCCCCCAACCCCAAAAGAGATTATGATCCCGAATTTATCTCTCTGTTCTCATTCTCTGCAACCGAGTTTGAATGTTCCACCCATGTTTGTCAACCACCCTTATGAGATCCTTATAATACTTGTCGGCACCTTGTTCGTAGTTTCCTAGGACATCCACAATAACCAACTTCAATGTGGTGATTCCTTTGAAACGGAAGTCGAGTAGACATAGGACCTCTCTCACATGTCTCTCGGCTAGTCGGCATAACTGATGCTCTGGTCCAAGCAATAAGTCGAGGGTAGTGAGATTCTTGCACATCTCCCGAACAAGTTCTAGGTCACTGAGCTCCTCTTCAGGTAACCTAACCTCTTCACAATGAGGAAAGATCATGAGGATGTGGCGAATGAACGCAGCTGCTTCGGGCCCGATTTGGCGAAGGAATGGGGAAATTCGAATATGAAGACTTCGAAGAGATGGCTGTCCTCCTGTCTCAAAGGTGGCTGAATCCCAGTTCGCAATAGTGGGAAATTGAAAACTGTTCTTGGAATACAGAAATGGTATAGTCTCACTGTGTATCTGCTTGTTGACTCGCAGTAGTGCTGGATAAAGACCACTTCCTCTAGGACGAAAACGCAGCGGAGATGACGGGCGGATGCCTTCTTCGAAATGAATGGGAATATGTTGTTGGACGAGTAGTTCTGAATAGACTAGGATACGGATCTCCAGAGGAAGTTTATGGAAACCCATTTTTGTCGTTTATCAGTGGGTGGTTGTCAGGTTTGAAGGATGAGAATTTAGAGCATAAGAGTCCACTTATTTAACAAATCAATGTCGGCAACTAGAATCGCGTTGAGGTACATGGGCGTTTTTCTATAGTTCTATTCGAAATCCATATCTGTCGGGTTTATTCTAGGGTCACTGGCGTTACCTCTGTGAGTTCTTTCAGCCGAGTTCAAAAGAACGATGGAATTCTACCTCCACTCTCCATAAGGATATCATCAATACATAAAAGCAGTATTATGTCTCACACTCTCGCGTTTTCAAAATTTATCGGCCTTTTACTGATCGAATTCCCCCATCGTCTGTCCAATTATTATTTCAAAGATTTAGAACAAGTAATTCATTTAAACATAGTTACGCTGAAATTAAAGCAGAGACACGAAACAATTATCTTAAATATTCTCGTAAGTCTACTGTCTTGATTTAATTTTCTAAACACTCTTATATAATTTAAATAATGTACAAAGTATACAACAAACAACAAATTATACTATTACTTCTTATTTGTGAAATTGCGTAGATAATAATTATTGGTTACCTGTTTTGATTTGAAGTTGTATGAGTTTCATTCTTTTCTAACGATGTATCTTGAAAATGGCAACATTTGTAACTACAAGTATCTCGTTTCTGGTAAAATGTAGGTGGAAAAAGCTATCTATTACCTCCACTTCCAAACCAACTCCCTCTCGACTCCTCCGTGTATTCAATTCGCCACAGCAATGCATTGATCCGGTCTTTCCTTATAATAGTCGTCCAAGAGTGAACAGAGCTTGCTGGTCTTCTCGGCTACTTAAGTTTCTTTGATACAGCCTGCTTCCTGCCTTTTGGAGATCGGAAGTAGCTTTTTACAAAGAATCGTACGAACAATACCGTCAAAGGTGTTAGATAGAGGACGTTGAACCAAATCGCAAATGTTTCGCCGCTTGTGTTGATACACGGGACGATTTGGCTTACTGCTGTGGGCGACTCTTTCGAACTCAGAACCTGAAGCGGTATAGCGTAGGCGATAAAAGAGTGGAGCGCTGCATAAGAGGCTCCAACCAGAAATTGAATAATTTGCATTGTAGTAAGACTCTTTTTCAAAATTTGCGGGATGGGAATCGAAAGGGCTGTCACAGTATAATAAGTGTACTGAGATCATAATTAGTACTCGAGGGAAGCTGAAGGAAAGCGAGAGGAGCATACCATCATGGTATGGATACCGGAATTATATGCAACCCATAACCAAATGGGTGGCGACATATATCGAATTCCTGATCACATGCATAACATAGCCCCGGCATGATGATAAGTTTGCAGAGTGGAAGATCTCTTCCCTTTGGCAATAATGATTGCCGTATCGACCACTCCATAGAACTTGCTCACGTAGAAGATCCATCCATAAAATGCCAGACCCTCATTCCATAAACGTCCGATGTCAGTAGAATTTGGCGTGCCCATAGCATTGAGAGGAATGCTAGTAGTCGAAGGGTTTTCGGAAGTCCACCTAGAAACTGTTTTATTATATGCAATAGCATTTCCAAGCCCAGGCTCTCCATGCATTTTGCATAAACTGTCCACCGTCCCAGCGAATCCTCGTGATCCCGAAGAAACGGTTCTGTAGACAGCTCGAACCAATCCCTGGAAAGTCCAACCAGAGTATACTGCCAAAAACACATTGTGAGCCACCACAAACCAGAAAAATGCCTTCGTTTTGCTGAATGCCCATGGCTTGTTTCCATTGGATCGATTATATGCATTCAAGATTGTGATTGTAGCCGCGTAAATAACGCCAATTGTGATCGGTACTCGAGCATCCAATGCGGCATGGAAAATCGAGGTTGGGATGGGGAATGGAGGGGCAGACAACATGGAGCCTGGAGCAGGCGGCGGAAGTGTTGCTGGTCCATGGCCGGGTATGAATTGGAAGATGGAGGGGTCTAAAAGGGCGATCTTGACGGAAGACATCTCGGAGTCGTGAAGCGCGTGGGGTGGGGCCACCTAACTAAGTTAGTGACAGTTCATTTGGCGAGAGTGGGTACTTACTTCAATTTCAACCTCAGTCTTGATGAACACAATAAGAGTAAGGGCTCGAGATCGAAGGGCTTTGTGGAGAAGGCGTCAAACAAGTTGGAGTTGGAGCCTTCTTGTAGAAAATGTTGAGGGTGCTTGCCGTACCCGATAGGGAAAGGCGGTGGCAGAAAGTGCTACAGGATTGTCTCAACGTTACAGTACCGGTAGCAGTGCAGTTGTTTTTAGAGGCAATCAGGGCGTTATTGTTGAGTCTTCTGAATTTCCTTTATCTAAACTCTTTCTTTTCAATCTCAAATCTTTATTTAAAACTGGATATCGTTTCATCCTAGGTTACTTTAGATGTTTCTTATCTATTATAAGTCTAATATATAGTAATGTTTTTCAATTTCTTTTAAGAAGTCCTTTATCTATATTTAAAAGATAAAGACACTCTAACTAAGTAACCTTAAAATAGCTTACTATATATCCTATAATAAGGTCTTACTAACCTAATTTTTAAACTTTATCTAAAACTAGATAAGTACTAGTAATTTTAGCTATCGCTTATATAATATAACGCTTTAATATTTCCTAAGTAGATATTTTAGAAAGTATTTTTATAAGTATTAGCCTAAGATTAGCTTTCTAGATATTCTCTAAACTTACTATATTCTATCTCTTTAGTTTATTCTATAAACTTTAGTCTTTTAAACTATCTAAAATATATTAACTAAAGATTACTTACTAATAAGCTATACTTTCAAAATACTTTAAATCTTAGTTAATTAGTCTAATATATTAAATTACTACTAAATATTATAAATTAGTTGGTTAATTTTACAATTAGTGAGTGAAGCATACCGCTCTCGCCTGGGGTGTAGTCTAGCTCGCACGCTCCTGCCGCAAGACTTTGGGATTTGTAACTTTTCTACAATCAACACGTACATCTAGAAGTAGGTGCTTTCAACGAGACTTTTTTGAGGCTCCATCATCTCAGTGTCTGTCTGTTGGTTGGGGAATGTTGGGGAATGTTGGGAAACAGCAAGGGTGTGTTTGTATCCTTGTTTCATACCTCTCATGAACGAGCGTGTAGCATCATTTTCATTTGCAGTTTGCTCAATTCAATCCACTCCATCGCATAATCTTCCAGGTAGATCCCTGCGGTACGCTAAGCGAGTCCGTGTTGGCTGCTCTTCAAAATTCATTTCTATTCCCCCTCATCCCTCTGACTCTTCTGCTCCACCTTCACCTGCATCTTGATCCAGGAGAGCGGTTGTCTAGCAAGTGTGTTCTCGGCCAAGATGGAATCCAAAATGAGACTAAGAGGATTACCTCGGATTGACAGCACGGAACCCAATCCCGGTATCTCTGACGACTCGACGCTGCTGCAAAAGACCAAGACGCGAGTTCTGCTTTTCTTCCACGAACTCCCAGACTGGGCGAAGGACAACGAGCATATTCTTTCTGGCTGGAGACCCGAGACAAATTCGTACTGGGAATCCCTCAAAAGTATGGGGTACATCCATAACGAAACCGGCAATATCTACACTCATTTCTTTGCAGCCCTATGGATGGTCGTTCTGGGATTCTGGTGGAGCCAATATGCAAAAGAGCGGTATCCAGCTACCAGTTTTGACGATGCTGTTGTCTTTTTTCTATTCTTCTTGGGCGGGACGATTTGCTACCTTCTTTCAACGGCCTACCATGTCTTCTCGAACCATTCTCATGGGACTCATCTCTTCTGCCTGAAGCTTGATTTTCTAGGCATACTCACCGTCACTGCTGGATGTTTCCCGCCGGGCCTTTGGTATACTTTTCCATGCGCTTCACGTCAAGTAAAGTTTACATAGATTGCTGTAAGTATCCACATGCCAAAGTAAATCATCAAGCTAGTTAGCTGATCAGCCCGTGCCAGATCGACCTCACAGCACAATTCTGCGCTGCACTGCTTGCCCTATTTTCGAAAACTTTCAAGCTGCCAAGATGAAACCACTCCGTGGCGTCGTCTTCTCAATAATGGCGTCCTCGGCATTTTACCCAATTATTATAAAGATCTTTCAAGTCGGGTTGTCACGGGCGAATGCTGAGTATGGAGCTTCGCTATACGGCTTGACTATTCTCATATACCTATGCTCTGTGACGACCTACGCGGTAAGTGGTTTTCGTCAAGCTAGAATCTGGAAATTTACTGATATCCTTCTTAGCTGCGAGTGACAGAGGCTTGGCAACCTGGATACTTTGACATCTGGGGCCATTCGCATCAGATATTCCACGTGGGTATGGCGATTGGGCTTACGGTGCACTTTCTGGCCTTTTTCAGAGCCGTTGACCAATTCTATACTGTCAAGCATGGCCAATGCCCGGATTGAAAAATTTGGGGAATCGCCTATTGCGGGTATGTTGTGTGAACCACCTCTCCTTCACCAACCATTCCAACAACAACTCGAACCTCAAACTCGGCGTCTCTTATCACAACCCATCTCCTACTTCTCCTTCGTCCTAAGCAACCCCCTTTCTTCTAGATATTTTTTTCCTTCCGTGCAGGGCGACTGCTTCGGGAGTTAGAGTTACGGTAAACATGGAAGTGGATTAGATAGAAAGTCGTGAAGAAGGTACAAATGATATAACCAGTTACGCGAAGTGGTGTTCTGCTCCTAAAATCAATCGTAACGGGGTATCGTGCTGACCTTTAGTTTGAACTAAGGTGCATTGCATTCAACTTCCAACAAATTAAAGAGTTAATTTGCAAGCTACCAGGTACCAGGTACCACCTGCGTGTAAATTTCCAGCCGGATTTACCCCTGGACACAATCAGCCAATCCAGAATGCATAGCCTCGTTCACACAACCCTCTTGCTTCTTTTTATCAGCCTCAAACTAGCAGACCGTCCTATCAGCTAGCATTGTCGTGCACCCTCGGTTTCTTCCATCTGCTCTTTAAGCTTATCATCGTAGACTTTATCCGCTTCGTCTCCATTGTACGGCACTTCAAAATCGATAATGATGACTTTCAGGGAATGAATTGCTTTGAAGCGTTTGTCGAGCAGCGCTAGAGCCTGTACCACAATATCCGCGGCGCCGAGCCCTAGTTCATCTACCTCCATCTGTTTGATCCGCAGACTATGAAATACCGGAAGCGATAGTTCAAGAGTTGTGATACCTGTACAGGTATCGCGGATGAGCTCCAAGTCTTTCTCCAGTGGTTCGTAGAGCTTGATAATATTATGCTCGAAAGGCTCAAAGTGAGGCAGGGTTGTGCCGATGTGTCGAATGAGGGTTGCTGCTTCAGTCCCAATTTGGCGAAGGAATTGGGCACAGTGCGAGGCTGAAGGCATTGGTCCAAGGGCCCCAATGGCGGGAAATTGAAAGCTGTTGTTGGAATACAGGACCGATCGTGCTTCGCCATATACCTGCTTGTTGACTCGTAGCAGTGCTAACCAAAGACCGCCGTCAAGGCCGTGTTGAAACCGCAGCGGAGAAGAAGGCCTGTAGACTTCTTTGAATATGACAGGACCCAATCGAACGAGTAGTTCTGAATAGACTAGAAGGCGGATTTCTTTAGGAAAATCGAGGAAATTCATGGTTAATGTGGTTGATTGATTCTAGCTTCATGCTGTGGATCTACGGTCGTACAAAAGCCTACTTATAGGTGGTGACTTATATCTATAAAACGAAGTTTGCATCCCAATCAATCCAGGCCCTCTCCGGCAGCGGCACTTCCGTAACCCGAATAACCCATCCGTATTCCTGTATCCTCTTCATAAAATACTCATCTCTTTCACGACTATAATCCGATTGCTCAAAATATACTGGAAAATTGACAGTGACCACATTCAGTGAGAGCATCTCCTTGAAATATATATCAAGTTGTTTTAAAGTCTGAGCCTTGAGACCCTTCCCGTCATTGTAGCGTAGCGGGTGATCGGGTATAATTTCCAGCTCAAGAGTCGTAATACCCTTGCAGTGCTCCTGAATAAGTTGCAAATTCTTATTGTGATGTGATTCATGAGTGATCCAAGAATAGTTCCAGGACTCTCCGTCAATTATGAGGGGGAAGGGTATACACATGGAGCGAATAAGGGATGCGGAGTCGCCGATTTGGCAAATAAAGGGGTCGATAATCTCGGAAAACAGAAACCGGTTTTTAGAATACAGCAGTGGAGTTGTTTCGCTATGTATTTGTTTGTTGAGACGGAGGAGTACTGGGTGGAGATTATACGGTTGGGGTCGTGGCCAAGAGCTTTTGTCGATGATGGGTTCAGACTTAATGAGGAGTTCTGAATATATCAGGAGTCGGATCTCTTGAGGAAGCATGAGGAAATGCATTCTGGTAGTTCATATGGCTTTGAAATAGTATTGATTGTAGTCGGATTCTAATGATGAAATTTTGGGTCGGTGGATGCCTATGGTGGCTACAATACTCCCCATTGTTGGTGGTACAAGATTTTAACCAATAAGATGTCTGTCTAATTTTAGAACAAAACGAATGCCGACACTTGAGAAACCATACATTCAAAAATCAGCTCAATTCGCGAAACATGTACTAAAGAAAAAGACGAAGAAGGAAGAAGAACTTTAACCTGCACAGGTACTTTACGATACTCGCTCGAACTTAATACTTACTATGTTCTCAAAAAAACGAAACAAACTTTACTTTTTCGCTACGATACCTTTATTCTCATATGAAGTAGATTGAAAAGCATCAGCAAGTAAAAACCCAAAGAAAAAGCTTTATTCAGACAGAATTTATGAAACATTAACTCGGTGAATTAATCTTTGAACTTAAACTATATATAGATATTCAAACTGTCACTACTTGATTTTAGTCTTCTAAACGTTTTCTCGATTATGTATATCAAATGACTAGTAGTAATCTAATGCTAACTCCAAGCTCAGAATTTTACCTTAGAGTGTCACATGCCCGTAGCCGAAGAAAGTAACAAGCCCATGAAAATAACTCAAATGGCAGTAGCGATGCAGATGATATGGTTAGTGGCTATGAAAGTTATAAAGATACAACTGATAGAATTGCAACAGCGATGGAGGGGCTTTGTAAGTCGATAAAGAAACCCCAACACCAGCTCTCAGCATCATAGCAGCAGTGCTAAAGATCCATAAACACGCACAGGCATTCCATCCTCGATACATCAATGAAAACAACAGTGATAAGTGAAGAAAATAAGATTGAAAGGGGCGGTGGTTACATGGAATCTTAGGTTAGGCTTTAGATGATCGATTATGAAACCAGAATTTCGAGAGAGAAATCAGACCTCTAGAGCAAGATCGTTATGAGTAATCAAACCCACATTTGCAGCATGAAGGAAAACCGCACCTTCTGGAAAAGATAACTAAATTCGCTAAACCTCTACTAGAGAAAGAAAGAGACAACTCCAACCCAAATCCATATATTTTTCTCCCCCAATCCCCCCCAAAGTTCTCCAATCCATGCATGTATATCATCTATCACCTCCTTTCCACCACTTCGCCCCTTACCCCAGTCTCCTCCCCTCACCCTTTACTCAGTAGCCTTATACTTCTTATTAAACTCCCCCACCGCAACCCCAATCTTCCTATACAGAAAATTCCGACTACTCTCCTCCGCAACCGGCACAAACGGTCCGTTCGTGCCCCCCCTAAGCGTAAGACTCAACCCCGTGCGCTCCTTACTAATAGTCTGAATATCCTTGAGCGGAACATCCCACTCCGACGTCAACCTCTTACTCTTAATAAGCATGATCCGCGAGTACGTCAACATAACAACCACATCCTCCCGTGGCAGTTCAAGGTGCGCAATATACATCTCGTTAAAGTATTTGCCGTTATCAAGCTGCTTGAGCCAGAATTGGCCGAGTGCCTCGCGTTGAGAGTATGGACGTACGACGCCATCCGTACCGATGAAACGGGTGAGACGGACGCGATCGAGACCTTCGCCGTCAAAGACGGTAGTGGTGTTGCGGATGCCTTCGCTGACGTTCGAAGCGAGGTCGAAGACTCCGATTGCGGGTTTAGTCGCCAGTCCAAGGACACCTTTTCCTACACCCTTAAAGAAACCAGCGACGCCTTCTTGTTCGGCGCCTTCGAGGGGTTTACGTGCCAGTCCTCCGACACCACTCGCGAGACTGCTGACAAAGGAGTTGGCTCCTGCTGTGACACCGTAGAGAGCGTGCTTTGGACGGTTTCGCGATCGCGTCATCCGGCGACGATCTTGGAATTGTTTGTCCATTGTTGCTTCAGCCAGACCCTTGGCAATACTACCAGTGACCTTGGAGAAACTGTCGGAGAAACCGAAGACGGACTTCTTCACAAAGCTCGTGGCACCCTTTGCGATGCCGATACCGAGTTGCTCAGGTCTATCTGCCATGATGAAGCCTTGATATGGCTCGTAGAAGATATCGGCGACACCGGAGCTGAGATTGTTGAACAATCCGACCGGGTTACCAAGGAAATCTGCTGAACCAAGGATCTTGTGGACTTGGTAAAGACCCTCTTGCGAGTAATGGTTGGACACGTTCTGTAGGAGAACAGCCATTGAGACTCTGGCGTTCTCCAACATCAGCGCGTTGAGGCGAACAGGAGCATCGTTAATGTTTCCAATAGCCATGGTCAAGACGTTCAAGAAGAACATCAATGGATTTCTTGACGATGTCTTATCCTCAACGTTGACATGATCTGTGCGTACGAACGACAAATCGAGTTGCATTGGCTGCAAGTTGAGCAGCTCAAAGTAGATATCTTGACCAGACTGTTCTTGCTTGGGTTCCGGGATATCCAAGTTCTCATCGCACAGAGTACCCTCGTGCGTTTCTGACCAACTAGCTCCAGGCACCTTCGAGAATTCCAACAGAGCTAAAACGAAATCTTCATCAATTTCGAGAGTCATCTGCTGTAGCAAAATCGTGGCATACTTGATGTACAAAACACCATAAGAATCATCCTTGACTCTGGTTGCCTGGAAATGGACCGATGGATGAGATTCAGTCTCCTTCGTATTCTTTGGTACCACACTAGGATAAAGGATCATCGGGAATATGCCACCATAGAGCTGGTTATCGATTTGGATCCATTTGATCCCGGCAGTGATTGTTTGGTAGAGTGGCGATTCGGAGTATTTGAGAGAAATATCACGGAAAGTGATGTAAGCCAGTTCTCTCAGTTGGGCGTTGATCAATGAGATACCAAAGCCAGCAAGCTTCAATTGTGCGCGGAATGTGACGCCGGTATCTTGATCCTTGACTTCAAAGCCACCGGCAACGCTCGTTGTGGATTCTGATCGTGACTTTTGCTTGTACAAACTCTTTGAAGCTTTGTAATTTGATAGAATCAAGGTTTGGGTAGGACCGTCGGCAGTAACGTTCAAGTCGATAATCTTCGACTCTCTCGATCCTTGAGCAGCATGCGGTGAAGGTATCTTCAGGGGTATCAAGTTTCCGATTTCCGCGAGCTTGATGTGGCGCTCCTTGCCATTCGCATTGATAATCAACTCCTTGACCTTGGCAGCAGGATAATCCCAGGCATATGGCATGATACTCCTTGGGGGCAGTCGATATCTGATGGGACGCCATCCAGATCGATCTTCCGAATCCTCGTCATCAAGGTTGGGGTTTGCTTGGAAGAACATAAACTCAGTATCACTCTCATTCCTCATAGAGAATGGCCAATTCTTCATCTCCGAGCTAAGATGCAAGAATATCGTAGCATTCTCCATCAGCACCTCAACACGAATGAGTCTTTGCCGTTGGCCCGCTTTTGCCAGCTTGATATGAGTAGTACCGAGATCTGAGATGTTGAAAGAAGAGGACCACTGGTTATTGACACCAGGGAAACATAGCGAGAGCTGTTTCTTCGCACTCTTTTGCAAGAAGTGAAGCGGTTGAAGTGCTTGAGGTTTGAGTGTCATGCTGTCTGATGAACCTGGTTCCCGAACGCTGATTTCCTCATCCATACGATTCTTGAGAACAAATCGAGGGGCGAGGGTAACAACCTTGGTCATTTTGTATTTACCCTCTCCTGATTCGACCGATATTCCAACATGGATTTCGGTGTTTTGTGACGGAGATGGCAAAACCACATCAGTAGTGCTTCCAATAGCATCGAAACTCTGAGGTTTACTCCAGTTCGATTCGCCGACCTTGAGGATGGCTCGGTTTCGTTGATCATCCGCACCAAATGCAAACATGTATGGTAGGGCCTTCCGCCTCTCACCATCTGCTGAGTCTGTACGGAACTGACCGGCAGCAGTCTTGGCTTGTTGAAGAAGTGATTTTGCTTTGATGTTGATAGCGAGTCCAGTCTTGTTCAGTATGACGTAGGGACTGAATACGGTCACTCTGAAGGCCCCACCACTGTCTGGGATCTTGAAGTAATGGAGCTTGAGACTGAGAGAAAGTCCTTCGCTGTCTTTGCAAACAAGGCTTGACTCCTTGCGATAATCTTCCTGGTTGTTTGAGTTGATGATTGCAAACTCGCTAGCCTTGAAAACCGTGTCTTGCATGTCGATACTTATCAACAAGAGATGGGAAAGTTCGACGACGTGAACTGGGCTCAAGCCACCTTTACGAAGGAAGTTTGTCCAATCCTTCTTCGTGTTTTTGTCGTAGATCCGATATTTGAAATCATAAGGTAACAGATTTTCCAGTTCAATTGGGGCAGAAAGTCGTATTCTCATGTATGGGTAAATGCTAGAAACACGTTAGATGACCGTTTGAGTACAGCAAAGAGGGAAACATACCTAGGTAGAGGGCTACTCTTGTCGTAACTAGCGTGCATCTGGAAGTAGAATGGTGGTGTTTGTTTATCGTTCTCACCCTTGCATATCAAGGTTCTTGTTGGTCTCTTCAGAAGATCCTTCCAAAATAAGGATTCGGTGGACCACGAGTAGCCAAAGCCTTGGTCAGGCCTGATGAGTAGAGACTTTAGATAGGCAGCACCAACTGGAGCAGGTCGACTTTCACCTGGCGCAATCTTCTCAATTTTGAGCAAATGTCCCTCCTGGGCATCGAAAATGCCCAACTCCACTGGAATTTGAGTCTTATTTTCAACCAAGAGAGGTGATCGGAAAGTAATACATTTGACATTGTCGTCACCAAGGGCGACTTCAACCAGGAGTCGATGAAGGATTTGGCTCTTTCGGGGACGCAAACTGTAGATCGTTTCTCCTTCACGAGTGATAGGAATCTTGTTGATGCTATCAAATCCGCTACCTTCAAGACGAATACCAACGACCCCGGTACTGTTCTCTGGGGATAGGTTCTCGCGCATCTTCTCCCAATCTTCAAATCGCCAAGGCCCCTCTTCTCCATCGGCTAGTTTGGCGGCCATTTGGTTCTCCTCACCAGAGACGTCAGCCCAAACATTGATGTCGAACCCAGTGTAATTTCTGAGTCGATATGGGGCCTCAGTTCCTCGCGGCTTTGAAAGAACATCTTCTTCTTGTGTGAGAAAGTCCGCCGACTTAGACGCGAGAGCAATTGTTGCTGACGTGACCGTCAACTCGAGCATCTTTTCAGAGACCAAGCTGATAGATAGAGCATCTGGCGAAGTCTCTTTCGAGACCTCAAGACCAAGTTGCCAAGGCTCAATCAGAGGCTCCCATGCAGATTTCGAGAAATTGTAAATGTTGACAAACATATCAATGTTTGTACCTGCCTTCAACGTGCTTATCCAATCGGTTGCCGTGGTAGTGAAGTTCCTGATACTGAGATCTAGAATTGGCAATTCGTGAAGGTCGCCAATCAGGATAACTCTCACTCCATCTAACGTTGCGGTAAGCTCCTCGTGTTTCCGGACAACCTGTTTCCCGGCTGCATCACTCTTCTGTCGCGATGGCACGATAGTCGTTGCCTTGGTCTTTTTACCAATTGTTGACAACCCTTTGCCACTTGCAGTTCGCTGCTTGAGACTGGTGTTGGATGTCTTGAGCTGCTTGGCCTTTTGATCTGAGGCTGCCGGTGCTTTGTTTTTGGCATCATCATCGCCAGAAAGCTCGGAGGCTTTGGTTACGATTTGTATAGCAAGAAGAATATCTCGAAGCGACAGGCGCAGTACCAATGGCTCGATGTCAATATGAATGCTGGTCATATCCTTTTGGGAACTGTCAAGTGACATTTGCATCGAGAAATCATCCAATACACGCAAGCGGCTGTCCTCAAAACGATCCATTCGGCATAAGAACATGCCCATTTGTTGAACTTGAAGGGTCAGGGCATGCTGTTGTGCCATCAGTATTTGTTTGGTACCAAGAACGATCGCTTCAGAACTCGAGCTAAGAGGGTTGGCGATCAGGATTATCTGCGCATTAACCACGTTGACTCTGAATGCGACCGACATAGAGGGTGCCGCCGTCGCTTCGGATTGCTCACTGGCTGACCTGCTGAGTGTCTTGGATCGTACAACTGCAGATCTCGAGTTGCCCTCTACTACTGCCATGATCGAGTCCGTCTCCGACTCTTCTGGAGAACTCAACAGGCTTTCGTCTTCAGCCACGGGAGCTTCATCCACTTCCAAACCAGCAGCCACGAAAGACTGCAGAGCGAAAATATAATCGAGCGCAAAGATGATTCTTGGGCTATCGATGGCGACCATGGCAATAAGATTGCGTTCCTTTCCACCAGAAATAGTCAAGCTCGCCATGAACTGTTGAACATCTTTGTTAAGCGAAGTCATGATCTTTCGGAATTTGTTCGTCTCCTTGGTTCTACTATCTTGTATCGTGAAAGATTGTATCAACAGCTCCGACTCTAGAGAACCATCTGTCATCATGCGTAGTTTGACCTTAGTATCATCGAGCGAGAATTTAGACAAACTAGAGGCATCGAGATCCCCAACAGGTTCGTCTTCCTTAGCCAATATGAGCTCCAACCCAATTGTGTGCAGATGGAAAGCAAAATCAAGTTTAGTCCAGGCTTTTGCAGCAGCTCCTAATTCCGGCCCAAGGTCCACAAGTGCCTCAGAACTACCAGATGAATCTTCAGGTGACAGTGTTCTGGCTTTCTGGAGTGTCGATGTTGGTACATCATCAGTGGCGTCCTTCTCGCCGCTATCTGGATCCGCAGCAAAAGCAGCCGGTACTGATCTCGAAAGCTCCAAGAGGAATTTAAGTTGCAATTGAGTAAGGCGTAGATTGAAGTCGGTCATACTTCCTTCGATTTCCATATCAGGTCGCTTAGATCCAGCTGTATGTTCAGCATAAATCATCTTAAAAGCAAGATCCACTTTATCAATGAGTTCAAGCTCTTCTGATTTATCGCCATCAAAGTAGAAATCGGATGTCAGACGAATGTTTCGGATACCGGCTGATAAATTCATAGCAATGGCAGAATTCTTTGAATCATCCAGTGGAACAAATTTGTTCTCAGCGTATATTTCTCCCAGATAGGCGGTGATCAAGTCACGCTTCGGGCGACCGGCAACCATGTCTCTTGGGAAAACAACAATCGGAGTCTTGATATTGATGTCGAACTTGATACGGTTTGCGTTTTGCTGGATTTGTGAGGCTTGGTTTGCTGCAGCTTGTCTTGCGGCATTGAAAAGCGCCTGCATCTGTCCAAATTTGACTAGGAAATCAATGATCTTTCTGAATGGTTCCTCCAAGAAGTTCAACTTGATAGAACCGGCACGAAGGAAAATAGAAGAGTCGTATCCAGGGTAGGCTTTGCCATCAGGGTCGAAAGTCTCATATCGGAAATCAGCGAGATCGTCTCCTTGGATGGTGATCAATTTCCTCAGATTTGAGTCTGAAGATGCTCCCTGATTAATGTCATCTAGCAAAGACAGATCACCCAATTTAGCTGCAATGCGCAGAGTTTTGCCCATGACGAATATACCGACATCAGCCTCATTAAGTGAGAGGGTGGCAAGACGAATTCCGTCGTTGTTGAGAATAAGCCTTATACTCTTGAGGTCTATTTTGATTCTCACAGAGCTGGTATTCTCCGGGGCAGGAGGGGCCGGCTTTGCAGTTTGTTGATCTTCATTCTCTGCGTCCAATATCTCCTTTGTTGCAGGCGTTGTTGGTCGTCCAATGGCGGATTCAGTGTTGGCAAATGTCACCAGGATGAAATCGAGTAGTGTAAGAAGTGTCTTTCGAGTGACAACCAAATTGATGGTAGATATGGCAACATCTATGTTTACTTCGACCCCTTCGTATTTTGGCATGAACTCTGGTGATTCTCTTTTGACCTTGACAATCTTCACGCTCACAAGATCCTTGGGGGTTTCCGAGTCTTCATCGCCAGATGACAAGATAGACTTGAATTCTGCGGGCGGATTGTCCACGTAATCGTCCAAGACCAACGATTCCAGGGAAGTCTCTATGATCAGGTCAAATGGCCTTACGACAAGATCAAGGGCGAAGTTTTCGGCCACCAGTTCAGCAAGCAGTTGGTCCGGCTTCCTTCCTTCTGGGTCGCTTCTGAACAAAGAGCCCTGGAGACGATCAACCTCGAATATGAGCTGGAAGTTCCGTTGTTGAATCTTGAGTTTCTCACTCTCCGATTCATCAGTTGCATCTTGAAATTCTGCGTCGTCCGACTCATCAGCATCGTCTTCGAGAATTATTGCTTCTTGGGTAGCGAAGCTAAAAGACGTTGATTGTGACCTCTCGTGGAGTTTGCTAGGCTTCTTTGAAACTGTGCTCTGCGTTCTGGGTCGTGAAGATTCCACAGAAGTCTCCTCGATCGACTTGCCCTCGTCGGTAGAATCCTGATCCAAGTTTGGTATGGCAACGTCTAGAATCCGCATCAAACTCTTGTACTTCTTGTCAGAAACCGAGGCGTGTAGTACTGGGAGATGGCCAGACAATCGCACTTTCGTAAGATTGGGCGCTTTGGGGATGATGGAAGTTTCAACGGTTAAATCAATGTTGATCTTCTCGACAACATGCATTGCCTGCGAGTCGTCACGGTCTTCCAGCTGGGCTTTCGTCTCTTCGATAGAAGGACCGATCAGGAGTTGAGTTGATGACAGCTTTACGAGAAATTTATCGTACATCAAGGATTCAAGGCGCTTGTAATCGTCTTCGGTGTACGATTGCCTTTGCTTGGCTTGAACATCTTTCAACGTATTCTTGTCAACAAGTTGGCTGGTCACACTGATATGACCTGCATCAAGAATCAAGCAAGTAGTCTTCTTCAACGTTATATTTTCTGGGACGATGATGAGAGGTGCTTGAAGGTCGAGCTTAGCATTGAGTGTCTTGTGCTCTTCGAGCGCAAATTCAAGACCTGCTCTGGTTTGTTGACGAAGGGCTTCAACCGTGGTACCGGCACTTTCCATGAGGGCACCAATTGATTCCATATGCCTCTCAGGAGGTTTGAAGAATTGGATAATCCCAATGAGGAAGTTTGGATTCCAGATGATTTCTAAAGGCTTTAATTTTCCTGTGAGAGCCAAGTCACTGGCGCCGTCAAGAGGATTCTTCTCGAACTGGAAGCTGAAGAACGGATCGTTTTCAATCTCTTCATCGACCTCACCATCCTCGTCGATCTGGAGTTTCTTTGGTGCATCTGGGGCATCCTTAACACGGACGATTTGGGTGAAGAGACTGTCAGGAGTCGTTCCATCATTAACTCTCAAGCCGCCGAGACTAACATCGGCAAGGAGAGAATCTGGTCGTTGGAGGAACTTTGCCTGAAACCCATCAAAGTACAGACTCAGAACTTCAGTAACGTTTTGGTGGGGATCACGTTTGAGAGTAAAACTTCCGGTATTAAGGGAAGCGTTAACTTGCAGCTTAACAGTCTCCTTTGGCAAATCAACGGCCTCTGCAAGAGCAGATTTCTCGTCCCACTCAATGGCATCGTACAACTCCTTACGTTGCTCCTCTGTCATTGTGGTCTCAGCATCTTCCTCTTCCTCTGCTGGTTTCGAGCCCCAAGCCCACGCAACCCAGCCCTGCTTTTGTTTGGCAACGGATGCTTTCTTCACTCCCACGTTCTCCTTCTTGAGTTCGTTTCTGGCTAGTGACCGCCAGAATCGCATGTCTTCGTAATCAAGCTTCCATTCGAGGGCCTCCAGTTCCTTTACTTCCTCGGGTGAAAGTGGTTGCTCGGCCTGCTTCTTCTTTTTCTTGAAAAGCTCAATGTATCGAATTCGATCATCGCGTCTCTCTTTAAAGTAGCCCCACGACCAGCGGCGGTTTCGCTCATGAATTTTACTTAAAACGGCATCGCCAGCAAATTTGAGCCATGCTTTCGGGTCTTCTTTTGGCGATACACCCTTGGGTTGTAGCCTTTTGTATTCCTGATGGCGAATGAAATAATGGAATAAATCTACCATCATCAGGGCGTCCCGATATTGATCGTCGTCCAGGACCAATCCAATTTCATCAAACGACAAACCAGCTTTGATATGTGGTCGATCGATTTTGCCCGATTTATCAATCGCTATCTTCGCCGAGCCACTAACTGGCTTCAGGATAAATTGATGATTTGCAGTGTCTGGGTCCTCTCCTTTGACGATCATTTCCTTGAATTTCTCCAGCATCTCTTCATGGGAGGCGACATCCACGCCGGGGACCTCTGCTTCTCTGCCAGTTCCTAGCAATGATGTATCCGTATTCCAATATACAGCCAATGCACCCAAAGTCGCAAGCTTGTGTGTAGGACCAGCAGAATCTTGGATGTATGTTGGTTTCCATTCGCCATCTGTACTAATCGCGCTGAACTGTTCGAGAGTAAGACCCAACGAGAAAGGATGTCCGGGTGCAGATATCGAATCTTCGTAACGGACGTGGATGTTCTTGACTTTGATTTGTAGATTGTCAACAATTTTGGTGACCAGACTTTCCGTAAAGCTCTGGTTCTTCTGCTGCTCTTCCTCGCTCATTCCTTCCTGGTTTCGGTCCTTCAGCATTTCTGCGCTGTCCAGCTTTTCAATTTTGACAGCCTGCCTCCTCCGCTCCTCTTCGTCCTCGTCATATTCCGCATCTTCTTTCGGTGCTGCCAGTAGGAAGACATCTTCTATTTCAATCTGAACAGGTTGCCCCCGCAGATTCGACCATGGGATTTTGAGGGTGAGTTGTCCCAAATGCCCTTCCACAACATTTATGGGTAATTTCAGTTGATCAAGAGCCTCTCTGCGTAGCTCAAGATCCCGCAGCTTGACATCGCCAGACCATATTCCGACCTTCAGTTGTCCCGGGTCGAAATTCTGAATGTACATGCCCAAGAAGCGGTTCAGCAACGAGGATACCAGTCCTTCCAACATCTTGACTACCGGAGGGGGATTTGACTGGGACTATTCGGTTTGGGGGGTTGTTCGTGGAGGAGGGGTCGTCGACTGCATTTGCAGTGGCGCACTCGATTATAGAGAGAAGATTATTTGGTGATGTTCATCAGCTTTCAAGTCATTGTAGGAAGGTGTTCGTTTCGGTCGTTTCGGTCGTATCGTTGTCTCCTTCGTCAGATTTGGTGTGGCGTGGCGTGGCAGCACCAGGCAGTTGTTTGCTGGTCGCAGATTCCCCGCCAACAGTTGGGCTACTGTATGGAACCAGGGTAGCTCTGTGGGCTGTGCTTTGGGAGAGAGTACAGCAGGATTGAAATTATTCACAGCAACGTGTAGACTAGACCGCGACAGGATCAAAAAGTGGTTTCAAGTAGCAAAAGCAAATGATGTAACTTCTATCCTTCTACGAAAAATGCGTCGCATTTCCAGGCTTGCAGATCTCGCTGGGACTTGGCAGTGGAGTTGAGAGCTACGTCACCCCAATTGGCCCGTGTCAGGGTGCTGTGCTGCGCTGTGCTGCTGAGTGAAGCTCTCTGCCAGAGGGAGGGGTTACAGAACAAATTAAACTCAACCATTCTCTCTCCTCTCACATACTCTTGTACAATACCTTTGGCTCTCTCGAAACCAGAACGACCTCCTCTCTCTTTTCAATCATTCGTGCAACTCCTCGCGTCATTGAGTCCAATATCCTCATCGACTACACAACAAAGCGGACTGCGGGGAAGCTTCCGCCTCTACCAGGACGAACCTCCGAACGATAAACCGCAAACACCGCAAACACCATGTTTCGCACCACAGCAACGCGAACGCTGCTAAAGAGCTTTCCAAAGCCTCTAGCTTCAAGAACTAGCTACAGTACAGCTTCAATTGGTCTCCGCACTACCTCATCTCTCCACCAGTGGAGCAAAAGACGACCCAATGGCTTAGTCGCACCCCTTCCAAAGATACCAGCATTGCTATATGCAACCCAAGCTCCATATGATAAAATCGACGAGAAGGCAGAAAAGAGTATTGGAGAACAAAAAATCGAGGCTGATCCAAGCCATGTTTCCATGGGATCCAGTGTTCGCCATGTGTTCGAGGGCCGCACACCAGAAGCAAAAGGCGGCGATGATATGATGGGAGGAATAAAATCGGATTTTGTTACCATCAAAGAAACGTTCTCTCTTTCCGATGTCCCTAGAGAGTCGTTGTATATCGGTGCCGCTGGCGTTCTACCATATGTAGCGACTTCTCTTTCCACCGTCTACCTGGCCTGGGATATCAACCATGCCCATGCTACTGGGAGAGCCTTCCTCTTCTCACCAGAGACAGCACATGAACTCCTGTCGACTATCACACCAATCCAAATTGGATTCGGTGCAGTTGTAAGTGACCAAGCTTGACAAAAATAAAAACTTTTCTCATCCTTTCTATAACAGATTATCTCCTTTCTCGGAGCAATCCACTGGGGCTTGGAGTACGCAGGATATGGTGGCTATCACAGCTACCGCAGATACATGATCGGAGTCGTCGCACCTGCAGTGGCATGGCCAACATTATTGATGCCCGTCGAATATGCCCTCATCACCCAATTCTCGGCCTTTACCTTCATGTACTTTGCAGATGCCCGGGCGACAGTTCGAGGATGGTGCCCACAGTGGTATGCTACCTACCGTTTTGTCTTGACATTCTTGGTGGGCGCATCTATCATTGTATCGCTGGTTGGAAGAGGACAAATTGTTCATTCGGATCATGAGAAATTGAAGAACCCCGTCGACTACATCAAGCAGGACAGAGATGCTCAGTGGGTGGCTCTAGAGAAGGAAGAGAAGGAGAGACGGCAGAAGATGATGGAAGAGGACGAGGAAGAAGAAGAGAATGAAGAGGAAGAGGAGAAGAGTGATGAAAAAGAGGAGAAATCAAGTACGAAGGACAAGAAAGACGATAAGAAAAAGTGAGCGGAGGAGGTGAGAGACGAGTGGAGACGATTCTGTTTTACAGGCCTCTTAGCAAGCGCTTATGTAAGAGTAAAATTGTTGGATTTGCATGCTAGCTGGAGCTTGACTTGGAGCGGGGTTTTCCTTTTGATTCTTTAATTGCCATGAATTGATGTATAAAAATATGTTTACTTTAAATTACTTCTCGGTTTGTTCTCTTAGGACTTCAAGGTCTCAAGCTGAGGCATCGTGGTTTGGTCTTGGCTGGTGGCGCGGTGCTCTGGGTTCTTTCCAGAGTCTTGGAACTTTTCAATTTATCCCGATTTTGGTCCATTTCTTTGCGGATTGTCATTGCGCGTCTGCCATTCTTTTTGAACTCATGTACTCTAATGATGCTATTCTCTCGATGGTCGAGTGGCCTGGACGCAGCATCCTTCGTGATTCGCTCACGTTGCGAGCCTCATCGGGAGTCAGCGTCTCCAAGAGTGTCAAAACCACGTTGGTCCGACATCGAGAGCATGCGAACTCCAGCAAGCGCTGCATTCTACTGACTGCTTCATCTGTTGTTTTGTGTACCCCTTGCTATTTACACGATGTTCTAGAGCTTCAATCAATCTCTGAAACTCCCAGTCTTGCAGGAGCTGTCCTCCGCCATTCGCTCGTGGGACCAAATTGCTCAACCCTCCTCCAACGTAACAATTAATATAAGCACCACAGCCACGAATAGCACACAGCCAAGTCGGCCTCCCACCATGACTGTGCCAAAAGACAACTCGAGCCCTGCCAGATCCCACGCTTCCGATACGCCAATTGAACACGACGCGGCAGCGGCTTTGGAAGTCGCGACACAAGCGGCATCAAGAATCGAGCCTGACGACCCTACAATCGATGATGGATACGAAGACGATAATTCGAGTGGGCACTCGATGTCTTTGGAGTCTGGCGTACGCGATTATGCCTTCGAGAACGGGCGGCGATACCATAAATATCGAGAAGGGCGTTATGTATTCCCGAACGATGATAGCGAGCAGGATCGGGAAGATATGAAGCATTCTATGATTGTCAATCTCTGTGGAGGGAAACTCCATTTTGCGCCTATCGGAGAGAATCCACAAAACATAATTGATTTGGGAACTGGTACTGGAATTTGGGTTATCGATATGGGGGATGAATATCCAAGTGCTGAAATATTGGGGGTTGACTTGAGTCCTATACAAACGGAATGGGTCCCACCAAATGTTCGATTTATGGTTGATGATGTTGAAGATACATGGCTGAAGGAAGACGACTTCTATGATCTAGTTCATGGCAGACACATTACTCCTGCGATCAAAGACTTTCCGGGGTTGATTAAAAAAGCTTACCAGTAAGTGCTTTCTTCAACCTGCAAGCCTTCTTAATAACTGACTTGCCTCTCTTACTAGACATGCAAAGCCAGGCGGCTGGGTCGAGTTCCAGGAATTGCACCACTTACCACACTGCGATGACAACACGATGCCCGAGGACTATCCGCTGTTGAATTACTTTCGTATTGTCACAGAAGGGTTACATAACCTCGGGGTAAATCTAGACGCATCGCTGCATGAAGCGGCAAACTTATCATCGTACGGTTTCATCAACGTACGGCACGAAATAAAGAAGATACCCATCGGACCATGGGCGAAGCACAAAACATTGAAAACGATTGGGGAATACGCTCGGAGCGGTGTCACAAGTGGTCTAGAGGCCATGGCCTTCGGCCCACTATGTCGAGGAATGGGCTGGTCTACAGAAGAGGTCGAGGTGATGTTAATTGACGTTCGGAAATCGTTGTTAGATCCAAATATCCACGTTTATTTACCTTACCACATCACATATGGACAAAAGCCCAAGGATGCAAGAGGGCCCTATGTGGAGCCATAGGAAAAGGGAGAAACGGGTAGAGGAAACTCTGGCGAGAAAAAGGCGATTTTGTCTCCACGATCCGGTAAATCGCCCTGTCGCCCAAGCCAAAGGTGGGGTACTTTTTTACCGACTTATTGCAGGCGGTTGGGTCGTGTAACCATTCACAACTCGAGAAAAACCAAGCCGATCCCGCAACAAAAGAATAACGCCTGATCACACAGGAGGGACCCTGCATTTTATTGCCCTACCTTGAATTTCGTTGGATTATATTGAGTCGACATTCTCTCATACATCCATGTTGCTGTGGTGATCACTTGAAGCTTCTTTCGAGGAAAGTTTCACGTTCAGCGCTATAATTCAGAAACATTTGAAGTTCAAATTCAAGATATCTGAAGGGGTACTGATAACGAAACAAGCGGGCGATATACGCCCTGGTCTTGCAGCCCGCGCGGAAGTCAGTTTCAACGACCTGCGAAGGTCGGCTGACAACACATCTCAGACCATCCTTTTCGTCACGAAGATCGTGATCTATCTGGACAAACCCCCCTCTCCAGAGCTAGATGCTTGTCCTACAGCACAATGCAACACAACCCTCCCGCGCATCATCGCTCTCGGCACTTGGACATGCAACCCACAGTTTCCCTGCTGCCGCTACGCTTTCCGCATTCGAGCACTTGGCTGTGAGGATTTGCATCATCATCATCATTTATTGATATTAGGTCATACAAAATTTGGAATGCGCACAGCCTTCAAGCCTTCGGGGACACGACTTGAACCCTTTCTGGGAGGGAGACGCGTATTGCGCAGCTCAACTCCAAGCCTTTTACCATAAACTGGAGGGAGGGAGTCGAATGGGAGTCGAATGGGAAGGGTAGAATGCTTAGCTGAGAGGTGCGCAGGCTTACCGCATCATCTTCGGAAATGTCGGGGACCCCCTCTTACCACACAAATGTGATGATTTTTTTTCTTCGTCTGGTCGTTGGTCGTTGGTCGCTTGGGCAGCACCATGTCTCGTTTGCAGCACACGACACTTAGTTGCATCATCCTAGTCGTTTTCTCGTTGCCATTTTTTCTCCTGGTCTCTGTCGCTCTGAGTCTTTGCCTTTAATAATGCTAGGTTTTCCCCCTTTTACCGCATGACTCACTTCCCTGCTTGCGCTCCCACTCTTTTTTTGCGTGTTGTGTGTCAAGCAAGATTTCTTTGTTCGCTGCTGATGGTTCGCTGAGTCTACTACGGTCTGGGATATATATTACAAGCCACTCCCCGGGACCAACAAAAGAAGATTTTTTTCCGACCGAAGATTTTCAAGCATAAAGATCAGAACACAACAACGGTCAACCGCAAACGGAAATATTAACTCACGTGTTACAATTCTACTACAACACAACAACAATTCCTCATCCAACATCCTCATCACACCATACACCTACCATCTCCCATCTTCTCACATTACAAATCCAAATCCATATCCAGAAAAATGCATACATTCAAACTCCCCCCCTCTCTCCTAACAACCTCCCCCCACCGTCTTCTCTCCCGCCGCAACTCCTCAAGATCTTCTCGTTGCTCAACACCAAATCCAACCTCCATCTCAAAAACCAGTTCCATCTCACATTCTCCAGTCGCACCATCCAGTCCCAAATTAGGCGCTGCAACGCATGTAGAAATGTTCTCACCCGCGGAAAGTAATGCGCAGTGTTGGGAGAGGATGGTTGCGTTGCAGAGGGAGTATCGGTGTTATAACTCTGCTAGACTTGAGGCTGCTGTTGAGGCGAGGGATAAGGGGGAGAGCGAGGTGCTTGTTCGTGAGTTTGATCCTTTGCGTTTTCTTTGTGATTTTGAAAAGGGGGGGACGGGAAGATGGGGACTTTTTTATATGGGGTGGAGGCTAATTATGAGATAGCTTCGAGATTGTGTCTTGATCTTATGAATGAGAGTTTGAAGGCTTGGATTGATGCTCATCGGGAGGGGTTGGTCGCTTAGTTGGGTTTTTATGGAGCGAGGGATGCGCTATGGGGAAGTCGGGATTTACCCACTCGCCCCGAGGAGCTTGATCTGGGTTATGAAGAGGCTTGAGGCCTGAGCAAGATTGCTTCAACGCTTTTGTGCATGCGGATTGTTTGTGGGAAAAGTTCTAGGTGTCGGGTCGTTTATTGTTTGCTCTTTTTCTCGGGGACAATCTTTTGTTTGCTGGGGAAAGATGTTCCTACGGCTTTAGCGTTGGCGTTTTGGGAAGAGGTGGGACGGGTTACTTCTTTTCTTGGTTTTCGGTGGTTCTGGGATTCAATTCTTTTAATTCGGATTTTGTTGGGAAAGGTGGATTTGCCTAGATTGGACATCGGTATTAGCTTGGGTTCTCGAGTTCGAGAGGGGCAGTATCATGGGGGGCTGACGAACGCTAGCATGGATGACATTATGAGGATTGGGAATTTACATAATCTTTGATGAGTGAAATTGAAAAGATATTTCACACGTATGGGTTCTGGGTACTTTTTTTCTTTTGGTCATTTGATCCTTTGGTGCTTTTCTGTTTTACCCGAGTTCCTCTTTGGTGAGATTTTGAGTTTCAGGTTGAGCTTACGGTTTCTTGGTTTGATTGTGTTTGGTTTAGTCGTGGAGTTTTTTAACTATCGCGTCTCTTGTTGGAAGTTTCTTCGTGGGGAGAAGCGGATTTTCATTTCCACACTTCGCTGTTGTATTTTCTCACTCTAGTTTTCTGGGAACTATTCTAGTTCAGGAAGCAAGAGGAATGGAGGGGCAGAGAAAGCTCGGTAGACTGTAAGGAGATTGATGGTCGTAGTGGAAGTATCCTTCTTCGATTTCTTTTGCTGTTGATTGGAGAGGTTTATTATAGCTTTTTGTTGTTCTATATCACGGAGTCGGAAGTATTCTATGTTATATTCCTTTTGAGAATTGATTGGTCAGTATTTCTTGGAAGGAGGAGATGATCGCAGGAAAGACAAAGAGAAGGGTTACACTATCATGTATTCATTTTCTATGGTTGATAGATAATGGAATAGCGTAAGGCTATACGCAGACTCGGAACACTTCAAATTTGTGACCGCTAATCACTATATCTCTCAGGCTCATCCTATTATTCACGTGTACAGTGAACGAGATAGAGGGTTCTCGATGTGTCACTCTTGAGTCTCTGGTGATGTTGTCGTCTTGTACTATTAAGAATCGTGTCGTTTGAAGTTGAGATATATATTTTTCGTTACAAACAAGGATAACGAAAAACACAGTATGCGGTTGGGAAACCTAAGTTTGGTGCCGTTAAATGGCACTTCTACTAACTCAACTATGAATATTGAAGTTGATTGTTCCTTCTTTGAATTGTTATGAGCATCGAGGACTTCCTCTTTGCCTTTTTTATTATTTCTTATGGTTTAATATTTCCCTTTACTTGAGTCCATCCTAGATGACTAATATTATCAAAGAAGCTTTTAGGAGAACCAAGGAGCCAAGTTTCTATTGTTCCTAGATCTTCTCCATCAATACTTTCACTTGTCCTAGACTAAAGTAAAGTAAAAGTTAGTGTTCACCGAGTAATGCTCACTTTGGCAGTTATTGTTACCGGTGAAGTGAAGAAACAATCTAGGAAATCTCTAAATATATAAGTAACCCTGGAAGGACAATGGACCCCAAGGAGGATTGCATACGCCAATTGACTCACAGGGTTCTGCATTTCCAGGGATAGAATTTAACAAGAAAGCCAAGTTGGAGAAGGTTGCCTTTCTTACCTGGGGCCCTGGGGGGAAATATCAACGAGTCAACTACACCAAGTATCTAGATCCTACCTTTGAACTTTTTTTTTGGTGATAGCAATACCAAAATATCGTAGAAATCATGATTCCGTTCACAACATGGACCAAATCTTGACTTTGGTCGGTGAGAGGAAATACCAGTCATGAGAAAGCAACTCTCCGTTGCAATTTTCTGATCATTGAATGACTGACTCACTGCTGACAACCCTCCACCACCACGTTTGCCACCTGCTGACTCTACATTCTTAGAAGCTCGATGCATGACAAATGTTCAAACAATTTAGCCATCTTCGAAGGCTGACTCCGTCGGTCAGGTCAGTCTTACGTAGTCATCAAAAAGATTTGTTGCAAGTCGCGATTTTCAGAGCATTTTATCCAGCGGCTCAGCAGCTTCAAAAGGCGCCAAAGAATTTTTCGTTGCAAGTCGCGAGGTATTACCCTTTTAGCCAGGGCAGCTAGTGCTGACTGTAAAAGCAAAGCAAAACAAAAATATTCTGTAACAAAGTAATCCTAGAACATGTTTCCAAAAAACCAACCACTTGACTAGGAACACTAAACGAAAACCAGGGAAATAAATGAATGCAATAATTCACACGTGTGAAGAAAACGCCTATCTTTGAAGCTTTTGCGGCATTTGAAATGCCCAATCAGAAAGCACATCCATCATTCCCGCATCTTTGGCGCGTAAATACGCCACAATTTTTGAAAACAGCGACACTCGTACAAGCAATGTGAGAATAACGTGGTCTCGTGCCAGCAACTTGGATGTGGCTTTGGGGCTTGCGAAAGAAGTAATAAGCTACTGGGCGATAGGACATCCCCCACGCAAGGGCTCGGGAAACAAAATAACGGCATGAGCCACAGAGGGAAATGATACTTTTCTGAAGGATTCGAATCGTCGATCGAGTTGATTTCGGTTGAATGGGCCTCAGGCGCCTGGTGGGGGTGGAGATTTTGAGATGGAGAAATGTTGAGAAATGTTGAGAGCTCAGAGAGGAAATGAAATGTCATGCCAGATAAGAAATGCCCCGCTTGTATCTGGCCCGTACCGTACGAGATCAAGCGCCCCGCAACTTCGTCCTAAAATTTGACGTTTCTGAACTGTGCCGCAGAGGATATCTGACAATCTCATGATTGCTGGAGATTGTGTGCGTGGCCTACCCGCGAGTTGCAAAAAGAAGAGATACACGGAGATGATGGATGATGATTAGGCATCCTTTGGAGCAGGAAGGCAAACTAAAGATTATCCAGGGGCCACACCAGGCCAGGAAGGTGTTCTTGACAGGAGAGTAGTGCAGTGATTCGCTGGGTGTGTCGTTAAAATTATAGGGAGGCAGCATGTCTCATGATCGTCACCAAGGATTCTAGAACCACCACGCTGTTCACTAAACCTTTTCTTCATCGAGCCGCAAGGATATTTCGCTTGAGGCAAAATCTCACGATGGAAATAAACTCAAAATCAACACCACTTCAATGTGTTACGTTGCCATGAGATGGGACGCGAAACCTGACTCGATGATACACAGAAAGTCCACGATTCTGCAAGACCAAGTCTGGACCGTCCACCTCCTTTATCCTCTCCAAAACTCGGCATGTGGTGACAGCGTCACGGCAATCAATCCGACGGCATAACGGCGTGCTGCAGTCTCTGCTCAGCCCTCCTCATCTCTTCCTATCCCTTCTCTACTATCTGATCTCTCCCCCTTTCTCTCGCTAGCCATCCCGACCTGTCACTTGGAAATTGTTCTAGTAACACAACTTGAGCATACGAACTACGAACACGGACATGTGTACAGACCCGCCGGTCCGCATCTGCATATGTGTGCATTCTCAGGCTCCCTGAGTCCCTGACCTCATGTCTGAATATCAATATTCATTTGTTTAGCCCTCTTCAAACCCCCCTTGGCAACGGGAGGTTGCGTTCCTACCATGCGTCGGATCGCGATGTCATTCTGCTCCTCTTCTTCCTGTCATCCGACTCGAGTTCAACTCCTACGCCTTCACACATGCGGTTGACTGCCTTTGTTTCTTATCTCTTGGTCTCGTTTTGCTTTAGAAGTATATGGATTTGTTATCCCTCACTTTATATCAGCCGAGCATTGCAAGCCCCGTGGTCAGCGAGCTCAAGAATGCACGTACAATATCAATATGGTCGAGGCAGCCACATCGATAGCCGAGATGGCTGCATGAGGGGCGATGTGCAACAGCTGCAAGCAGCAATGATCATATGAACCGTATCACAAAGCCACGGGATCCAACTTCATTTCCTCCAATTCACAGAAGAGCTGCGTATCGGCCCTGTTTGGGTCCCAGACCGTCTCTGCTTTGGCGATCGGGTTCGTCTGCTAATATTCGGCTGTACACAAACATATTCCGGATCACGGGCAGCGTTCGTAATCTTCCCTACCCCATTGTCTATTCCTCAAGCTCAGATCATTTTCAGATCAAGGTCATCTGGGGTAATCCACCAGCTTTAAGCCTTATCTATATTTACTTTCTCTGTTTCCGGGTCCACCCCAGTGGTGATCTCTACCGCGAGGAACTTCAAAGATGAGAATGGAACAGGCTGGGTTCATCTCCAGCTACCTCCGTATGAAACATCACCACTGGCTTGAAGATAGTCGCCCATGTCCTGATTGGGGTAATTTATCCGCGGGGTACTATTATTACATGGAAAAGTCTCGTTACACATCCTTCAAAGTACAACCAAACTATTGAATGACAGGCGGAGAATTGTTCCATTATTGTCAAAGCACAAAAGCAACTGCAACGAGGTAGCCACGACATTGGAGATGCAGAACAACGAGAACCCCGACATTCCCCTTGGACCACAAGGTGCCCACTTCATGCGGAAAGCCGCAGGAAGACCTCGTGGCAATCGCACCGCCCGACGAATTAGTTGATGGGCGCAAGCAATCCCTCGCTAGCTTGCTGCCATGAAGAACACCAAGAGGCTAGAAGCAGCTCATACAACTTTTGCAGTCATGCCTTGAAGGGGCCATTTTGCGATTCTGCATCTAAAACGGTTTTCAGCTCCGGCGCCAGACCCGACAAGAATTTAGGATCCGAGAATCCCTGGGTCCAAGATTCCCCGGAGAATGGGAAGAGGAGGAGACCATGTTTCCCAAATTATGCATCTGTCAGTCAGCCTTCATTGTAAAATATCCACGATAAACATCCCGCGGGCCAGCGTCACCCCTTAGATTGCAGGGATGACGATAAAGGAGCTGCTTGCTTTTTTGTCCCAGCCAGTGCCATTCAGTTGCAGCCACATGGGCACAAGCCCGCCTTCCCCAAGATACTAAGATTCTCTCCGGATCTTCCCCAGAATCACCGCAGGAGGTTCGCATCGCAATAATCCATGCAAAAGCACGCTGCATTTCGCCTTTGAGCGCAATTATAGTGTCCAACTCGAGACTAAGTCTTGTCCTGTCCAGGTCATTGTCCGAACTGACTACACTTTTCCCCCGAATCTAGAAGAAGATCAGACCCCTCTCCTCCAATATTGCTAGCCTGGCCAGTTCCACTTCAATAACAACTCATCCCACGCAAGTTGGCAAGATCCCCTCCACTTCAATCTGTCGGTGGGTGGCGCTTATCTTTGAGTCTGAAGCACCCAATCAACAATCCATCGACGCCCCGTTTCTGACCAGTGAGCGCCCGGCGATCTCCCAGCATGATGGACTTTCGCCGAACGTCCCTGGTCGTGAGCAGACACCAACAGGTTGCCTCGAACTCTCATATATATGCGTCGTTCGCTGGGCCTGGCTCGACCCGGAATACCAATGGAATTTTGGCAGAATCGCCCGCGATGTGGTGGGATGAGGAACAGATCGAAGCGACGGTCACCCGTCAATTCGTCATGGCGAATCTACGACCCGACGAACAATTACGACTAGATGAACCCCTTGGCTTTGGCGACGGTCTGACGGACGACACGTACATGGAATGGATTGAACAGAAGGCCAAAAGGATATTCCTAATTTTGGTGGATCTAGGCGTGCCAGATCAGATTTTTGGTGTCATTGATGATTCTTGGGATGACGATGATTTACCAGTTCCCCTGGACCAAGTCGAACGTCTCAAGTTAACCTACGATCGGGACGAAAGAATCGAAAAGCGCTTCTTTCAACGACAATTCATTTACTTGCTAAGAGATTTGCAGAAGGGGGAGCAGCTTGTGTATGATCATGAAGAAGTCGTCCCGTTGGAGTTGGCAGAGAAGCGACCTGTAGGTGCTGTTACAGGACTCACACAGAGTAATGTCGATAAAGTCCATCTTCCTGGACGACCGGATGGTATCTTCATTCGAAGACGGATACCCCTAGGAACGACGCCTGGCAGGATGCCCAAGGAAGAGTTTCTTTCTGGGGTCGAATCTATGAAGAATATCGAACATGATCACCTGACATCTCTCTGGGCATCTTACACTCACCAAGACAATGGCTATCTTCTACTTACGCCCGCCAACGATAGTTCTCTAAAGTCTTTTCTGACAATATCGCCTCAATCGTACAAAATTCTCGCTAAACAGGACCGTCGCGTGCTTCTGATGAATTGGTTGCATTGTCTAGCTGATGCACTGGCATTTCTCCATAGCAAAGGCTCATCACATCGAAATATCAAGCCATCGAATGTCATGTTGGATATTGATAATCACATATTTCTCAGTGATTGTAGTGTATTCATGTCGACGCAATTTGGAGGCCAAAAAGCTGGGTTCGACAAGGAAACATACGACTATTCCGCCCCAGAGAAAGCCCCACGACATGAAAAGCCCGCGCCTGTCATTTCTCCACTCACACGATCCACCACAAGAGGAACCATTGCTCGGCGCTCTACTGGGCCCAGTCAGACCCCAGTTTCTCCAACTACAATCCAGACAGCTACGTTTTCCGACACGGTATCAATACGGACGTCGTCGACGGTTTCAAATCCACCAAGTTCCCCTACCAAGACTTCGTCGAAATCTTCAGAAAGCATATACGATCCACAAAAAGCGGATGTATTCTCTTTGGGTGCCATCTTTCTTGAAATTCTCACTTGCTTGCTCAAAAGGGCGTCCCGGAATTTTGCATCCCACCGCGCCTCGAAGAACAAAACTCCTGGTCGCGGGGGAGGAATTCCTGATTCATCGTTCCACAAGAATCTGGGCCAGGTCGAGAGTTGGATGAATACGTTGGCAAAGGATGCTTCTAAGAAGGAGGATAAATTGTTCAGAGGTGTCAATCACATTCTAGTCTTGGTTGACGGAATGCTTTCAATCAACCCAGATGACCGTCCGACAGCACAGGAGGTCCAAGAACGTCTGTACGCCATACTCTCCGAGAACAGTGGTCTTGGACAGCAGGCTACGGGGCCTGCCGGGGCAAGGATCCATTGCGAGACACGAAAACAAGAGCAAAGTGAGTGGGATTTCGACTTCGATGAGGCACGTCTCGCTTCTCAACGAGCTGCGGCAGCAGCGTGTGCATCGGTCGCACCTGTTCGAACTTTAAGCGGGACAATCGAGCCCACCACCACGGTGATATATGGGGTCCCTCCTACGCCAGTCACGGAGAGGATATCGGTACAAAGCGCGCCTCCCTTGTCGAGGGGGAGGAATACAGAAGGCGATCGCATGAGTATCAATACTCGGACGAGCAAAAGCAGTGAAGGAATAAGTCGATCGGGCAGTGGTAATGGGGGTGGCAAGGTGAAACCAAAAGCCAAACCGTGGCAGGCTCCTGTTTATGCCGGTTAGTTGCTCTCATCCCTTTCTTCCTTCGAAACCTCCCTCATGCTGATAGATATCCAGAAATGAGTTGGGGATAAGAGTTCCTTTTTCAAAGAAAAATGAGGAGAAGGATGAGATTGAAGAAGCGATGATTTATATCGCTAGCTTCCTGTATATCACCACACCAAATTATGAATCACGACAAATACAGGACGGAGGCACCACCGGACAAAAAGGCAAGGGGGCGAGGCTGGGTTGGAAACATTGGAATTAGGAGGGGGGATCTTTTTAGGAAAGGTGTCTTGATATGATTTTATGTTTGGCGCTGGTGGGGTTTCAATTATACCTTATTGTATGAGCGTTTTGTATACATTCTTTTATGGATTCCTTTTCTGAGAATGGGATGAAGTATGGGGAGGAATATAATAAATTGAGGGGGTTGAGTTTAGGAATACTCTCATCAACAGAGAGGTCTGCAATTCAAATGCAAAAGTTTCTCTATTTCTGCATCTTCTACGGGGCTGGGTGGGATACTTTTATTTCTATGTTCTCCAAAGATTCTTAAAATAATCTGATGACGGATTCGCTTAGTGGGTGGGCCGGGGAAGGGCGCCTGTATTTGTATTTAGTTTTATCCCACTGCGCCTCTTTCTCATCCCTCATTCTTACGCGAGACGCACATAAACAAGTAACGTCTCTCCATGAAGCTCATTTGTGGTAGAATGGAAGGCTGGGTTCGGCCGAAATTCTCCGTCGCCCAGTATTTAATACCCTTGCAGACAGAAGAAAGCCGAGTGTAACGCATGCATCTTATGACAAATCGTCAAGTTTTAGGAATTTTCGTTAAGTGGCGAAGACCATCTTAGTGGTCTGATCATACGAGACTCTTCGAATTGGGAATGACATGTACTGTTGCAAGAAGGTTTGCTTTCTTTTCTAGTGTATCTAATTAATATATCTCAAGTTGATTTAATCAAGAGAACCAAGGACACTTGAGTCAATAATCGTATTATAGCTAAGAATAACAGCTGTGAGGTCCCGTATAACTCAGTCTACCGAAACAAATAGTGCATCAGTATGAAAGATGGGAAAACCAGTAAAACAGAAGTCCTTCCGTTGGGCCGTCTGTTCGGCCGAAAAAATTAAATGATTGGAGTAGGGAATTCATTTCCCCCGAGTTCCCGCGGTGTTAGAAAAAATATATATACTTGAACATGTTCTCTTGAAACTCTATACATATTCATTCACTTCCAGTAATTTCAATACGTCTTCCTACCTCAACTGTATTCTACAAGATCAATTACACAAAACCACCCACAACCCAAAAAACCAAAAATGGCAAAGGAAACTGTCTTCCTTTTAGGGGCATCTGGTGGAACAGGAACTTCAATTACGCAAGGCCTTCTCGAAAGTAAACAATTCGTGAGAAACCTCCCATCTCATGAACTGTTTAGCACCCCTCTAACCCCACTTTCACTCAGAATCTCATCACTCTGATTCGGCCGTCCTCGCTCGAAAAGCCATTGGTCGCAGACTTGAAAGCCAAAGGAGTTGAAATCCGAGTTGGTGACGCAACAGACAGTGTCGATTCTCTTGTCGAGGTATTGAAAGGCGTAGATATAGTGATCAGCGTCATCGATGCCGGTTCCCAACTTGCGCAGATGAACCTCGTGGATGCGGTGAAGAAAATTGGAACTGTGAAGCGATTTATTCCTTGTGGATGGATTACGGTTTGTCCACCTGGTGGGGTGTTTGTTCTTCGTGATGAGGTATGTGAAGTTACCAATCCTTTAAACAAACACGACTTCAAGCTTACAGGGGGAAAAAGAAAGAAATAGTATATACACACATGCGTCTTCTCGGAATCCCTTATACGATTATTGATGTGGGATACTGGTATCAGATCTCTTTCCCTTCTCTACCATCCGGTCGTGTAGACTACGCAAGTGTATACGGTTCCAAATACTATGACATTGACGGGAATCCCGAGCAGAAGACCGCTCTCATTGATCGTAATGATATCGGAAGATTTGTCGCACGAGTGATTGTTGATGAAAGAACTTTGAATAAGTCGATTCTGTGCTATGGAGATGTCATATCCCAGAATGAAATTTTCCAGATGTTGGAAGAGAAAAGTGGAGAGGTGATTCCCAGAAACTTCGTGAGTATCCCCCTCCTTTTCCCTTCGCGACACTTTCCACAATGAGAAAACTAACGCAAAAGCTAAACCAGGTTTCCGAAGAACAATTGAAAGCAGCAATAAAGACCTTCAAAGATAAACTCGCAGCTGATCCAAAGGATTTCATGAGTTATCTAATGACTCTCAAGAACCAATATGCTTATAGCAAGTTTGTGCGTGGTGACAATACACCAGAGTTTGCCAAGTATCTTGGGTATTTGGACTGGAAAGATTTGTATCCTGACTTCAAACCGAGGGCGTTCAATGAGTATGTTGATGAGTTACTGGAGGGAAAAGCGGCGGTTGGAAAAAAGCTCAACCTTGAGCTACCTAGAATAAACTAGAATAATCTCGGAACTAGAGACTAGATTTATAGGTCCGAACATCCTTGAACAACGACTCTCCAGAGAAATTCGAAATTGTGAACAGAAGTATTGCATTTGGTTACTTTGAGTAGTTGATAAATTAATTTGAGTGAATTTGAATTCATCAAATTCACATTCTTTCTAGAAGCTGAAAAGACTCGTTTTCTTTCTAGTATCTTAGTCTCTCTAGAAAACTGCTTTAGAGACCGTACCACGATACATAGGGTCCTCTGGCAAAATTGTGTTCAGTTCCACGTCCGCAGACTTAGAAACCATAGCGAGTGACGCTTCTCTAGCTTTTCGAAGCCTACGTACAACTTCGTCCGTCATCATTTTCTTGGAGAAGAACGCTGCAACGATTGAAAGCACCCCGAAAGCAACGGCGGTAAGGAAGACTGTCTGGTATGCTTCTGCGTTGGCTGTCTTTACGGCATTGAAGACAGATGATAAGATCATGGAGTTGATACCCAGGCTTTTCGAGAAATTTGGAGTTTTTCCGGAGGCGGCCATGCTAAGTTGGGCGAAAAGGGATGGTAGCGAAGCCAGCGGAAGACCTCCCGTGATAGCTGCGGGGTCTACGTTGAGAGGGAGAGTCTTGCTTATCCGGTTGACGTAAATGGAGACATAAATTGTTGCTATTGATGGGGTTAGTAAGAGGCAAACGCGAGAGCAGAGACAAAACCATACTTGCAATGGTCCCTACGATAACACGAATAGAAGCTAGAAACCCAGATGCCAAACCAATATCTGCAGGCTCACAAATGAGGGTAGCCATGATGATCGTTACCAACTCAAGATAACCAACAGAGACCCCAGTGAGAAATGTGAGCTGTAGATTTTAGCAAGTGTATTGGGTTGAAAAGAGGAAGGACTTACAGCCAAGCTAAGCTTCTCATTAAACTGATTGGAAGCTGATAGACCACCAACAAAACAAGTCATCAACACAGCTCCAGCAACAAGCTGCCAACGAGCATGCCCAACAACTTTGAATACCTGTGCCCCCGGTGCACTAATATATTTTTCATTAGCATTGTTCTACGCTTGAAACAAGAGGAATCATACCGATTTCCAGCCAATTTGAATATCATTGGACGTGTATAGGTTATTTACCATCTGTGGCCACAATACCTGGAGAGGAAGGAAAAGCATGGTTGAGATTGATGCAATGACAATGAGTACTACATAACTTCTGGTTTTGAGAAGCTTCATTGGGATGAGCGGTGTCTTTAGGAGCCAAGTTAGCGCGAAAACCTCTGTTTTCGATGTCAGAATCAGATATTAGAATGGGATGAGGTTGTTATTTACCCCAAATTACGAAAGCAAAAAGGGCAATGAGTCCGACGCTGAAGCACCTTTGCACGTGAGCAGAATTCCACGGGTATGGTGCGCCAAACCATGCTAGTTTTTGTTAGTGAGATTCCCGAGGATTTGAAGAAGTTTGGGCTTACACAGGGACAAGTTCAAGACAATGAAACCGCCAGCGAAGCGAGTCTAAACCTCCAAGTCAGTGATATTCTCAAACATGATACCTGGAGACTCACGATTCCCACGAAATCTATTTTCATAAGTTGTTCCTTCTTGGAAGTGACTGTGTGGAGTTGCTTGTAACTTGGCGGAAAATAGCAAAACCAAAAGAGAACGAGAGACAGGAAAGAGGTCATAATCGTGATGTAGTAGAACCAGCTGTGAATGTACTCAGCATTGACCATGCTGAATTCAGCCAGGCCACTTACCGCCAACCCAAGACAGTTTTCGTTGCAAGCGCGCGTCCTATTCAAAGTCAGAAACCCAGCTTTCTAGTATTGAGTTGTGTGGACATACCAATGATTGGCCCAAATCCAGCAAAGGGTGTAGCAGCAAGAAATAGAACAGCATCAGCAAGCGCACGACGGCTGTTGGGAACAAGCTCGAGGATGACATAGGGGAATGTCATCCAAACCCCTTGAGCGATTCCCAAAAATACAGAGCCACCAAGCAAGGTTGGTATGTTTTTTGATCTTGCGCTGATCAAAGCTCCAATCACACCCGCGATCTGGCCAAAGATGAGGAAGTATCGACGACCGAAGACATCACCAAGTCGACCAACAACTGCAGGAGTCGTCAGCAATTCGTCCTCGGATGTAAGTCTAGAGATTGGTATCACTTGTAAGAAGGCTTCCTGCTATCAAGAGAGGCAAGGTCAAGGTCAGTGTATAGTAATTCGAAGGGCCTGTAACGGTCAGTAAATATTTTGCGAAAGGTACTTGATTTGAGGATACTGACCGATCGATGAGTTGATGAGAAGTATGGAAGAAGATGGCAAGACGAAGCTTCCATAAAATGACCAATCCATTAAGGCCACACCAAGAAAAGACCCAACAAAGCGATAAGATTTGTAATGGCCTTGGGGGAGGTTCTCATAGAGTCCTCCAAATGCAGTGGCGTCGATCTCATCTTCAACGTCTCTTCTAGTCATTTTGGGGGCGACAGTACTCTTCTCTATCCCTGAATTATATTGTTGTTAAGGTCAAATCTAGGAGGAGTCTTGTTCGCGTTGAGGTAAAAACATGAAGGCATGCGACAGGAATATGTCAAATTTAAGCGAATCTGAGATGCTAGGAGGCCAACTGGCACATTCACTCCCCACTTTGCATACTGCCAATCAGATACCTGAGACGCTTGGGAATATCACCATTAAGGTGCTCATCACTGGCTCCAATCATGCATAGGTCATTATTATGTGAGTTTTTTATGCGAATTCAAGCTTGGCTTGAACATTCCCTCGCGGCTTCCATGCCATCCGCAAACTTCTTGGTGCAAGCAAGCCTGACTTGCGCATATATTTTCTGCCCTTGATGCAGGCCACAGAAGAAATAACTAACGAGGTAAAATTTTCATGAGATTCCCTAAGATTCCATGTAATTTGTCAGAAGTCTAGCAGACTTTTATCAAACAAGATTATATCAAAGATTTAGAACAATAAAATTAATTAAACAAGTTTACTGTAAAAGAAGCTGAAAATGTAATTGAACATAACTTTGAAACATCTAATAAAGATTTAGTCAACGATATTATATCAAAGAATTAGAAGATTTGAATTAATGAAATGATTTTACAGAAAGCAAGAGCAAAAACTTGAATTTAATGACGCAGCATAGTGGGAATGTTGGCCATAATTCGGCAAAATTCAAAGCGCAGAAATTATGCCTGTAATCGCTGGAGCAGTAAACGTATCTCTAACACCTAGCTTCCCAACCTCACCTCATATCGTATTTACAGACCATGTAATCGGCAATCATCTTCTTATTATTTGGTTTGGCATAGAGGTTCTAGGAAACCCGCTGTTCTAATACCAACCCCTTCTTACTCCAAATCGGATGTTGAGTCCTCTGAGTCGCTTGCGTTGCTGATTTCAGCATCACTGTCATCCTTTCTCTTTGTCCCTCTCTTTTTCCGACCTTTCTCCCCAGCTGTTCCCTCGCTTCTTTTCGTTTCTGCCTACGTTCTTCGCACTGGAATTGGGACCTTTCGGGCCAGTGCAGGTACAGCGTTGATGCCTCTTGAAACTCTATCAAAAACACTTCCCACATCCGATGTGGTGCCTCTGACTGCCCAGGCTATCGCTTTCGATGCCTTCGAGGAGCTCATGACTAGGATAGAATTGTTACGGAAAGCGGGGGGGCATATGAAGATGAAGAAGGTGTTGATTGTTGAGTGGAACCCCGGCAAATACACGTTATATATACTCGTACACAGAAGCCGTTCATTCCCACCATCGTGGTAGTTTCAAGAACACCTAGGCCAGGAGTTGTGTTTGCAGTCCCATTTAAGGTCCAACAGCGGCTCAAGTTGTTGGTGATAAAATTGCTCCAATGTCGTACCCAGCTCAATTTCCGGGAAACAGCCGCGATTTGCATAGCCTGTTTAAGCGCTCAGCTTAATTGTGGTTGGTCGGTAGAACGCTAGCGTCTCCTAGGTGACACACGAGACCAACCACAGCCACGCGCGAAAGCAACTTCGTGTTTTGAAAGCAACAGACAATGATTGTGTCCAAACAACTTGGTCAATGCGTCAAGCAATTCGCTCACGTTTGCCATATGTTGTATCAAGGTCGATAATGAGCCCCTCTCGACGACCAAGAATCCTACCTACTGACGTCCTGGTTGAGGAAGAGCGAGTGCCCGGCTATCGACCTGAGTTTTTCTACCCTGCAGATCCGGGACAGGTTCTCAATAATCGATATAAGATCCTAACAAAGATCGGATGGGGTACATCCTCTACTGTATGGCTCGCGGAGGATCTAGAGCGGTAAGAATCACTCGTTCTCGAATCAAGGGTGAAGCCTGACGTTTTCAAGAATGCCTTTCCAATACGTGACTCTCAAGCTTACTACTTCTAATCCGGATTTCGGTGACATGGTTCTGCACGAACTTGACATCAATAAACGCCTCACTAAAGACCCTTCTCTCGCTGGCTTTGCGTTTGTTAGGGCTGCAATTGACGATTTTATGGCTACCGGCCCTACCGGAGCTGCTCACTTATGTCTGGTTTTCGAGGCTATGCAGGAACCTTTGAGCCAATTTCAACACCGTCTCGTTGGAGATAGTATTCCACCTCAACTTCTTAAAGTATATGTCGACTTCATGCTGCAAGGGTTGGAATATCTCCATTCTGATTGCCAGATTATCCATACTGGTCTGTTTTTCAGATATTCTTGACACCTCCATTAGCCACTGCTGACCGTCTCTTTAGATCTTAAGGCAGACAATATTCTCATGTCTTTCGAGGACCTGAGCGTGATCGAGGAGTATGTGAAGGCTCAAAGTGACCATCCAATGCCGCGGAAAACAGCCAGCGATCGGAATATATACCTCTCACACAATGACTTCGGTACCCTGAAGTCATACTGGATGCTGCCAACGATTGCTGATTTTGGTCTAGCACACCAAGGAGATGGAGGGGATCCCTTCCGTCACCCGATACAGCCACCTCTGTACCACGCTCCAGAGGTCCTGCTAGGGGTTCCATGGTCATACAGCGCTGACATTTGGAATTTGGGTGTGCTTGTAAGTATTTCGTGCCATACTGGGTGTACATACAATAACGGAGATATGGCCTTGTAGCTTTTTGAGCTATTAGAAAACAAGGAGCTCTTCGCCCACCTCAAATCACAAAATGGCGTGTACACTGCACAAGCACATCTTGCCGAGATGATTGCACTTCTTGGGCCACCACCGCGAAAGCTCATTGATCAAGAGAAACATTGGCGTGACATCCCTTGGAAACGGTCATTTCCTGGCCCAGACGGGACTTGGTGCTATACCGCTCGTGAATACTATGGTGGGCCATTCTTCGACTCAAAAGGCATGTCTAACGTTTAAATACCATGCCCCTCCCAAATCATAACTCTGATTTCTACTACAGGCTACTTCAATCACCCTGAAATCATCCCCAAGCGTGTCAAACTCAACGACTGCATAACGTGCATGTCAGGAGAAGAAAAGGCGCTTTTCCTCAACTTTGTCAGGAGAATGCTACAGTGGCTGCCGGAAGATAGAAAGACTGCAAAAGAGCTTCGCGAGGATCCCTGGTTGCGGTCGGGACTTGATTAGGATGAAATGAGGAAAGCCCGGTATGACACCCAATAATAATTTCGAGAATGGAATGGTTTCATGAAGGCTTGACAGGAGCTGATTGCACCGGAAGTCACAACACTGTAAATATCAAACGTTCCCTGCATAAGTGTGCCTAAACCCCATCTACAGCCCATCACTAAACTTCTATGATATATATACATGCTCACCAGTCTCATGACGCTGGCTGATGATGGGAACGTTCTCAAGATGATTGGCTATTTTGGAAAGGAGGAAAACATAGGCGAGGCGAGGACTGGGAGAATTTGTTTGCTGCAAAGCTTAGGAAAATCTGATGACTGAATTGTAGTTAACCCCACAGTTGTTTTTGGTTGAAGACGTTGCTAGGCCAAGCAAGTAGGTGACAAACCTCCATCTTGCACCCTGTTCTCCCGTTTAATGTCCACAGCTTCCATACCCACTCCTCCCGCAAGCACAACGTACCAGGACGGCTGTGGTGAAGACGCCATGATGGCAGCTGGTCAAAGTAGCAAGGACAAACGCAAGAAGGGGACGGAGGAAAGGTATGAGAAGGAGAGGAAGGAAGAGGAGGACGAGGAGGCGTTGAAGCAAGCTATGTTCAATGCCGGTCAAAGTAGCCCAGACAGGCGCAGAAACAAGAGGTAAGCGGCGCTGGCCTGCCAATGTTCCTCACTCGAACTGTACTGCAAAGAAGCCATTGTTAGTTAGAGTCACGTTGAAACCAGAGTAGCACTACATGAATGAAATGATTCCTTGTTCCATATCTAACCATTATCTTAGGAAATCTTGGATGTGCATTCACGCACTACCAGCTCTCACCCCAGACTTCCGACCCCGCTTCCGAGGTTTCCCCCTTGCTTCTTGAAGTTCTCCTTCAGTGACTGCAGCGTGTGGTCTGAGAAATGCCGTCCTATCTCTGCCCAGGTCTTGTCTTTGTGGACCATTGTAGCCAACAGACTCTCTTGGATCTTAGTCAGTTCCTTGCCCGGCTTGCGAGAAGTGACAGCCTGGTGAGAGACTGCAGCCTCCACTGACGACTCCCTAGAGCTAGTGCTTAAAACTTCTGAATGAAGTGAGAGGTTCAAGTGCTCAGGGGTATGCGACAACGAAAACTAGAGATTGTATGTGATCTGATTGCTAATCGTAACGCGTTTAGAAAACCTTGGAAGGGCCATTCCTGATACTCCGCGACTGGTGCCGACTCAAGACGAGGGAAAGATTTCTCGAGGGCAATGCAAAGTTTCGTGCATGTATTTATCATGAATGGACCGAGGGGAAACCGAATGCCTCTGAACTAAATGGGTGACGCAAGAAAAAACTGCAAAATCAGGACTTTGCATAAAATAAATAACAAATCAATTTTTTTCTTCTACTAAATAGTGTTTCACTATCCTACCACATACCGAGGGATGAGTCGGCAAACAGAGATTGATCGGCTACCTATCCGCCCGTGGGAGGAGGCGAGTAGTATAGCTCTTAGGAGAGTACGCAGGTGATAGAACTCTTGGCGTATTAAAACTAATATCTCTTTTTTATAAGTATAGTTATAATATATATAATTTATAACGTGTTTCACAAGCGAGCTGGCCACACAAGCGAGCTGGCCACTTTTCAAACTTTACAACAATCATCAACTTCTAGTTATATTATCTCTACCAAACAACGCTTAAATGTCTCCCAACGAAAACAAGATTAACTTAGCTATCTAAGCACTCGAAAACGACGCGTCAATTACCCAACGAAGCGCTGCGAAGGCCTATAATGCCCCTCGATCCACTATTTCAAGCCGACACGCCGGAATCTAACTAAGACGCGATTACAAGCCCAATTCGAAGATACTTACGAAGCTAGAGGAGGAGGCGATAATTAGGCATATATTAGAGCAGGATTCGAGAGGGTTTTCGCCTACAAAGGATATAGTACGAGATATGGCTAACAACTTGCTGAAGGAGCGCGACAGGCAGCCTGTAGACAGGAACTAGCCGGATAACTTTATTCAGCGTACACCTAAGCTAAAAACTCGATAGAGTCGTTCTTATAATTATCAGCGAGCTTTAACTAAAGATCCGCGGATCATTGGCCCATGGTTTACACTTATACAGTCATTTAAGGATAAACATGGTATTATAGACAAGGATATATACAATTTCGACAAGACCGGTTTTATAATAGGTGTTATATTATCTTAGCTTGTTATTACAAGTTTAGAGATACACGGGAGACGTAAAAAAGTTCAGCTAGGCAATCGCGTATAGGTCATAGTTATTTAAGGAGTTAATGCAACAGGTTAGGCAATGGTGTTAATACAGAAAGAAATCACAGATCTTCGCGAGGTAACTGAGGCCGTAACTAAGCATAAGAGTTATAAAAGGAAATATATTCAGAGTCAAGAGACATTAACAGTAGAGGAGGTAATTAGTTTAATTACTCCCACAGAAAATAGCAATCAGGAGGGTAGCAGAGAGATAAAAAAGAAGGTTCGGGCAGAGAGGCACTATAGGCGTTATAGCAAAATTAGACACAATTCTCATACTTGTTAAGTAGAAATAGTAGATACCAAAGATAGTAACGACTCTGAATAATCTTATAGTATCTTATATAATATAATAGCTTATTCTAGTGTTGAGTAATTTATATTTAAAAATAAGTTGTTCGGAGAAGTGGCCAGCTCGCTTGTGAAACACGTTATAGTAAAAATCTAAATTAAATCTATTAGCTTATAATTTAACTCTCTATATTAATATAGCTCTATAAACGCTACGATTAGTATTTAATAAACTTTACTTAATATTTTTCTAGCTTTCTAAAATAAGCTTCTTAGTAGTTATATTATTATAGTTTACTATAAAGGTACTAGTTTAAGAGCTTAAAAGAAGCCTAAAAAAGAGCTTATCATATCTAGTAGTGGCCGCGAGTCTACTTTATACTCTTTAACTATATCTACGACTTATTATTAAGGTGAAAATTAAGATCTAAAGAGAATAGAGGTAGATTTTAGTGTGCCAAGAGTTCTGTCACCCGCGTGGAGGGGTGGTTATAACTAAGAGTCGGAGTTCGCCTCTTTTTATATGCCTATGATGAATTATTTCCGAGCAAGTCAATAACTAATTCCGAGCATAATTTCGCGGTGGGAAGGAAGTGACAGAATCCAGAAGAAATACCTAACTCTCCCCAAATAAGACCTTTCCAATCCCCTCGGAATAGGTAGCCGAGAATCTCGTGCATCTACAAGTAGTTTTGTTATATTTTTACAGTCAGTTGCTGTCAAGTTATAACGTTGCAGAGTCGTGAATTATGGTGCGATTCATTTCGCTCCATTTCACGACCACCAGGAGATGAACTCCTCATTCCTGGATTTATGAGTATCCTCCAAGCGACCGCGGGAAACCCGCTCATACGAACGGTCAATAACATCTCTCGCTTTTCCGAGTATCAAAATAAGCGGGGCACCCTCTACCCACGAAAAGCAGCCACACATACAACTCAACACTAAATGGTCGTAAAAATACATTAAAAAAAATATTAGCAGATGTAGAAGATGCTAACGTATTATATCCGAGCTCATAAATGATTCCTCTGCCGCTAGTGTTGCTTTATTAATGACAAAGCCTGGCTTTCCAACTCCGTGGCGTAGAATTGCTGCCGTTGCTGCCTTGTCAGCCCCTCACAGGGTACCTGTACTCACAATCACCCATCCTATAATCACTCAGTAACCACCATCAACTCTTACCCTTACCATCAATCATGGCAGAGCCTTTCTCCATCGCCGTCGGGGCTGTAGCTCTTCTAGAGACCGCAAACAAGGTCACCAGCGCTCTCATCGATCGCTGCCAGGCTTTCAGCTCAGCTCCAAAGCAAATGTCCGAAATCGCTGACCAGGTGATGATGTGCACGGGTTTGATTGACGTATTTGCGAAGAGCATTGATGGCTCTGGCCAGCAGAGGTTTCCAAAGAAATTTCAAGGAGATGCTTCAGCGTTGATTGAGCAGGTACGTGTAGTTTCCATTTCTCAGCCGGAAACGAAACTACAAGGAACCATCAATTTTCCATCCAAACTCCCCCCCCCCCCCCCCCCCCCCCCCCCCCCCCCCCCCCCCCCCCCCCCCCCGGGCGATTCGCTTTCCATGACAGAAAATCTTGGATATGGAAGGGATCCATCTTAAGCAAAATCGCCTTGTGCCATCCAGTCAGGTCGAGGTCGGCGTTAAATCAGGGAAGGAACGATTTTGAGCTCACGATCCGACCTTCATAGATAGAACTCGGAGGAGAAGGGGCATGCCAGTGCTCCTTTTCCCGCACTCTTACCATGGTCCCGAATTTCCGGCTTCTACCTTACCTATATCTTGGCTATTGTTGGTGCTGCAATACTCAGAAATTGACCGACTAACATTCAATCCAGTGTCATGAAATTATGAGAGAAATCGAAGCAATGATACCCCGCGGCTCCCAGAAACCCGATTACACAGAGCGTCTCAAATTCGCATTCGGAAACGAAAAGAAAATCACCAAACAAAAGACAAAGCTAAAGGAAGTTCAACATATGTTCATGTTCATGACCACCTGCTGGATGTATCAATTGCCATCGATGCAACAACCCAAAGCCACAGTTGACTCAAGCCCTCAGATCCCGATGAGCAGTTTTCAAGGAATGATGCAGCAAATTCCGGTGCAAATCAATATGAGAGATCCTAATATGAGTAGCGCGCAGAATGTTAGCTATGAAGCCACACTTACTTTGAAGCCAATCCCTCAAGCAACCCCCGTATATTCCTTGCAACCTCAAGGACAAGGGCAAATGGACCTTGGACCGAATTTGAGTGGCCGTAGCCGCGAACATGAGCGTATGACATTTGGAAGAAATGAGAAATTTGCATTAGAGAATATGCGTAGAAGTCCTTACTTCTCCGAAAAACTTTTGAAAAAGCCTATATATTCATACCCCGAGCGACAAAAGATGGAAATGGAAAAGGAAAAGATAGAAGAAGCGAAGAAGAAGGGAGAATCAAAATACTCCAGAGAAGACGGGAGGACATATCAGTCAAGGAGCTCTGATGGACCCAAACCGCTCTCGCGAGAAGCTGCTTCTGCTGGTGTTCAGAATATACTTTCCGAGGTTTGTGGTATCACACGTGGGATTAAGAGATTGTTGACTGACACTTGACATTCAGTGGTTTTCTGATGGAAGTGAGACAGAAACAGCAAGCTATGTTCATGAGAGCCAACCTGCATCTCCAGGTTACTCGCCCAGGCGGCCCTCGCTCAATGTCATAGTTGTAGACCCATCACCATCCCCAATCTCTCCTGTCCCAATACCAAGCTATGTCCCAACACCAAGCTACGTCCCAACACCAAACTATGGCCCATCACCAATACCAAAACCCAACTATGTCCCAGCACCAAATGATTATCCACCACCCCCTCCTGCAGATACAACACCATTACCAAAAGGTGTTTCGGTAATTCCAGAGCGGCCTCATTGGGAGTGGGCATGTGATGGCTGCCACAGAGATGTAAAAAGAACTCCTCAAAAGAAAAAGAAATCACCCACTAATAAAATCCATAGTTCCTTTACGGCGATGAGAGATACAAATGCCGAGATTGCAATAACTTCGACTTCTGTCCTTACTGCTATGATACAGCATGGCATCAGCATCCCAAATCCAGCTTTAAAGAAATGTACCCCCGGTAATCCAGTATCCCGAAACCAGAGACTTTCCCCAAAGAAAACGCCAGACTCTACCATTAACCATTATCCTATTCGTCTTATTCCATGTCCATTACTCCATCGGCCTCGTCCCCATCGAAGTCGAATTCCTCGTCGTAGTTATCGTAATTAGTGCGGCGTCTTCCGTTACACAAGCTCGTTGGTTGAGTACCAAAAGAGAAACTGGCCTTGGATAATTGTTTTACGTCGGTGTCGCGGGAGCGGAAGGGAAGGTTGACTTGAGGTGGCGAGGGAGGTGCGGTCTCAGCGCCGGCAGTTGCAGTCTGTTGTTGTTTTGCGCCCATTCCCTCCTTTTCATCAGGGGAATTCATGATCGCACTGAACGACATTGAATTCTTAACTCTCGTGTTTGTATGCGCCGTCGTGCTGCCAAAAAGGGCATCAAACCCAGGCAAAGTCACTTGAGATTCGGGTTCAGGGGCGGAAGGAGTTTCGAGTGTTTGTCCGTAAAGAAGTTCCTTCTCATCCTTGTAGCATTTCTAAGAAAGCGTGTTAGGTACTTCTGCCGTGATATAAAAATTTCCAAGGATATTGACTTGCCTGGATGTTTAGCTGCTCGATTTTATAGACATTCTTCGCGGTCACCTGTACGCGTCTCCAATATGCCTCTACGTCGAATTTATGGTCGCCGTTGATCTGACGGATCGCGGTGAGCAGTGCTGCCTCCAACTTATTATCGACATGTCCAGCTTTGAAGAATCCCAACTTCGAAGCCTTGTCCTTGAGCAAGTGGACATAGGCCGCCTCGGTTGTTGGTCGATCAGGTACCGTCTTCCTAGCTGTGTTGATAGCCAAGACGTCCTTGCAGAAGCTGGGATATTGCAATGTCTTGTTGATATGCCAGAAGTCGCCGGGATACGTAGGAAGGTGGAGCGGGATTCGGTGTTTGTGAAGCGCAGCAATGCGCGCCGGAACGTGGTTTTGACTCTTGGGTTTCATGGTCGAGAAGGATGCACACCTGAATGTCTTCCAGGTTTGGTACGGCCTTGTCTGAGGTTCGAGACGTCGTTGCGGTTCTCGGGGTGGTGTTGTAGGACGAGGAAATCGAGAGGCTGGGGGAGTAAAATATAAAGGCCCAGATGTGCTTAGCGAGACGCAATTCACTGCAATATGAGAAGCCCTTAACTCACTCTTGAAAGTAGCAATCTTATTGGGGGTATTTATAGGGCTTTGGGGCACTTAGAAACCCACAATGGATCAAAGTTACTATGTATTCTCAAATAAGCCTGATAGAGGCATGAATCAATCAAAGACCCTCCGTGGTCTAACTGGCTGATTCCGGTATAGATGTCTTCGTCCTTGTGATTTCGTACGATGTACCCGGTATACTTGTTCTAGTCCTTGTGACTTGGTATGGGGTACCTTGCAGTATTTCTGTCTGCTCTCTTTTTTCTGTTTTCTTTCTTGATTTTTTGGACATCTTTTTCTGGTATGCTTGATTCACCAATTAATTATGGCCAAATCTGTGGACTCGAAGAAACTAGAAGAACTAATCTGGTAACTCCGTTCAACAACGATAATTATCTTAACCAGTTTCCAGTAATACTTTTAATCAAGTCTTATTATGATAGTCACTTCTATTTATTGAGATAAGTATCTCCTTTCTAAATCTAAACTTTATCTAAGTAACTTAGTTTTCCTAGATACTTTCAAGTAATTATATCAAATTAAACTATTTTAGATCAATACCTTATACTAATAATATAATACTACTTTGAACAAGTACACCTTTTTTCGCAGATTGAAATTTTTGTTCTAAAAAGCTTAATCTCTCTTGCTTCCGCTTAATAAGCTAAATTCCTTCTATGGAGTCTCTCTTAGAAGGGCCTCCGTCCTCGCCTACGCCTCTGGGAAGGGGTATAAGGAGGGGGGGGGGTTCGCCTGATTCCCTCTATCCTGAACATCTAACAACACTTCGTTTCCAAGACTACCAGAGCTCTTGAACGTGGAGCTATAGCCTAAACCTTCTTTGGAGGGATTGGAGAAGCTATAGACTACTACCTTAGCACTGCTCTCGATAGTACCCCTCTAAAACTCTTACTCTTCCTCCGAGCCTTTTATACTCAAGTAGCCAACCTCAGCCTTTCTTTCTACCAGGCATTTACTAAAGAGACCTCACCTCTACTTCCTTTAGCTCTTAATACTCACTTAGAGTGTAGGTGTCAGGGCTTGTAGCAAGTGCTAATGAATTGAACTACAGAGGCTGTCTATGTATAAGAAGATTCGATTGTCCTTTCCAAGCCAGAGTCCTTGCTAACTTATATACTCAGTTAGCTCTTTCTAGAGGGTTCTGCCAAGGGTACTCTCGAAGGTTCTGTTACGTCCATGCGTTGCTAAGCGAGGTTACGTGAATGCGTCGCTGGAGTACTCCGAGACTTATTCTACGGGTGTAACCCTTGACATTACCCCCCTTCCTACTCTTGAAGGTAGGTATCTAGGGCTACTATGTCCTCTAACTCAGTAACAGGTTCCTATGTTGGGTTTGCGTATCCTATCTATTTAACCTTATACTCGAGTCGAGTATAAGAGCCTTTCCCTAAGAGCTTCTTTTACCGTTGACCTAGTATTCTTTTAACTTGCTATTCTATAGTATCGTCTACTAATATTACAGGTAGTTGATCATCGTCTGTAATTTAACTAGGCAGCGGGTCTGTAGCTGCTAGCCTTAATAAGTCTATATTAAAGATATTATAGATACTAGGCAGGGTGTCTAGCCTATATATAGACGGGCTAATAACCTTGATAACTATAAACTTGGCGGATCGAGTGTCTAGTTTCTTACTAGCCCTGTCTGTCTATATATTCCGTAAGCTTAAGTAAACCTTGTCTCTAACCTTATATATAGAAGCGGTATTCTATAAACGATTTACTTAAGTCTCCTAGTCTTATTATGCCCTTGCTATTAATAATTATACCTATTCTATAATAGCCTTAATCTTTGCTACTATTGCTTCGCTCTTTTGAATTAGTGTTTTTATATTTATAGGTGCTACGACGTCTATTAAGAGGTCGATAGTCTATAACGGATAGCCGTAGCTAAGTTAGAAAGGGCTTATACCTGTTAATGTTAAATCCTGTCTATTAAAAGCTAGCTGTACTACTAGCAGCTAGTTAGCCTAGTTGTCCTAAGCTATATTAATCTACTGCTGTAGAAGTGTCTCGACTTTAGCATTTACTCGTTCTATTAACCTGTTAGTTTATAAATAGAAGGTTATAGAGATCTGTTGTTTAATCTATAAGAAGTTATAAAGCGTCTTCTATACTTATCTAATAAATTACAGGCCCCTATTAGACACTATTACTCTTAGTAGTCTATGTAAGCTATAGTATATAGTAATAAATAAGCGAGCAAATTCCTCTGATGATATAGTCGAGTTATAGGCTATAAGGAGTACCCCTTTGCCTAAACGGTCTATAAACACTACTATTATATTAGAGCCTTTACTTATAAGTAGTAGTCTAATAAAGTCGATAGAGATCTCTTGCTATTACTACTTAGGAATTAGTAAGAGACGAAGCAAGCCTTGTTTACGATCTCTCTAGACCTTAGTATATCTATAAACTCTATAGTTATAGATAAACTACTTAACTATAGTTTATAGGTTTAGTTAAAAGAACTCTCTTAAGACTATTATAATTATCTCGTTCTTACTAGGATAGCTTATAAGTGTAGAATTATAGAGTTCCTATATAATTATAGTCTATAGCAGCTTATAGTCGGGGACCTATAGTCTACCTCTAAACTATAAATCACCGTTCTTATTAACTAAGTAGTTAGAGATAGAGACTTTAACTAGAGAAGCAAGGTCTACTAGAAACACCCTATCTCTTTAGTAGACAGTGTTTATAAGACGTCTAAAGTCCTTGTTTTATACCTTTCCCTCTTCTTAGAGGTTCCGTAGTTGGTCTATAAACGCTTACTACGTTGCTGTAACGAAACTCAAACGAACTAAATAAAGATGACTAAGTCTCGAAGGTTGGTATGTAAGTAAGAAGTACAGATGCGCCGGGTTGTTTACTTAGAAGTGAACTCGTTACTTGTATCAAAGATGTTAAATAAGATGATAAGATTGATAACTAAAGTTGAGCACGAAGCTCCTATCTAATGGCAGACGTGCTAGTCTTATATAGGTGCTTCCTTCCTCGTGCTAGCCTGCTAGCTTGGTCGCTCCGTCGCTGCTAGACTGCTAGACCTGTTGCCCCGTCTAGCGAACTCTTATTACGTGATTATAACCAAAAGAAATCCCTGGATCGCTTAGCTAACCTAACCGATCCCTATCTACTTATAAGAGTATTCCGATAGTGCTTAACCTGTTAGGACGCTGCCTAGTCTTCACTTATCACGTGTATACGTGATTTGTAACACTATCCCCTTCTTAGCTTAGCGTATCCCTACGCTTAAGTACGACCTAAGAAATATCGTTAGAAGGCTAACGGCCTTCTTCCTTTTCTAACATAAATGCCCCTCGTTCCCTACAACGAACCGACTACGAAGCCCTTAGTAGAGCAATTAACTTATCGGGTAAGAAAATAGCTCTATGTACCCGTTGTAAAAACGCTAACAAGGAACATGAGTGTTTTAGTCCCAGAGACTAAAAGTTGTTACGGTGTAGCCGTTACACCACTATGAACAAGTCTTACAATGTTCGCGTCGTTAATCGAATGCCTGTAGCAAACGAGTGGGAGAGCGTCGACTCCTAGATTAAGCAGCTGGATGATGAAGAGGAGAAGAGCCATGTAGTCATAGCCGAGGCTATGGCTCGTATTCGCCGGCTAAAGAAGCAAAAACGCCAACTCTATAAGAAGTGTCAAAGGATGATAGCTGCTGGTCTTAACTCGCTTAACGAGTTAGATGCTACTGAAGATTTAGAAAGAAAGAAGAAAGAGAAGGAGGAAGAAAAGAAGCGGATAGAAGAAGAGGCTGCCAGGCTGGCCGCCCTTCCTACGCCCGACGTTTCCGACCCTGCCCTCGCCCTAGGCCTTAACCTAGCCTTTCTTAAGTCCTTTCCTACTAACCACGCGATATAGGCAGACTTGGGTTTCGACAGTGGAACTCCTGAAGTTCCTCCGAGTACTAGCTAATGTTTTTTCTAGGTTCCTAAGTATTTTCTAAATGTAGGTAATCTAACTATTTTATTAAATACTTAACCTGTCCTCTGATAAGTCTATAGTTAAGAATCCTCTCAACTTCATACTTAGCGTTTAGGTTTACCGGTTAAATTTCTATAAGTAGGGCTGGTGGTGCTCCCGGTAGTGCTGGTTCGAGTAAGGATATATAGAATACTAGGTAGATATTTATTATTCTTAGTAGTACTAATTTATAATTTAAAGGTCCTTTGACGCGTTTGATTTTAAATGGTCCGAGTTTTTTATAATCTAATTTATTACTTAGTCTTTTCGTATCGATGTTTTTTTATACTAAGTAGACTTTATCCTCCTCTTTTAGCGTTAGCTCCTAACTACGTCGTTTATTATAGTAGTACGTATTTCTTTCGGCTATGAATTGTAAATCCTCTATAAGTTCCTTATATAGCCCTTTGATTTTCGAGACGTGAATACGAGTAAGCTGGTTATCGATAGTCGTAGACAGCGGTTCTCGATACGCCGATAATTTATACCTAAAATTAGTATAGAATAGCGTAACAAGTGTTGTTTCTGTTACTGAACTATTATAGGTAAACTATGCTAAGGGCAGCAGTTCTACCCAGTTATCTTACTAGTAGTTTATATAATAACGAAGGTATATTTCAACTACTTAATTCATTCGTTCGTTTCCTCTATTCGTTTAAGGGTAGAAAGCTATAGATAGCTTCCTTTTCGCACCTAATCGTTCTATAAGAGCGATCTAAAATTTCGAGGTAAAGAGCTTGTCTCTATCCGAGAGTATCTCTTCCAGTAGTCTATATCTTGAGACTACTTCCCTAAGGAATACAAATACTAATTCCTTAGCTATACTTGACTCTATATATACTATAAGAATTATATACTTCGTAAGTCGTTCTATAATAACTAGGATCGTATCATATTTAACTCCTATTATCAGGTCTTTAGATTTTAGTAGTTTAATAATAAAATCTATAGATACTAATTTCTAAGGTACCTATAGTATTAGAGTAGTGTTCATTTATCTATAAGGTGTATAGCGGGAAGCCTTATTCCTAGTATAAGTATTATATTCTATTATTACTTCCTTAACTATCGTAGATAATCGATTAACGTAATAGTATTATCTTATCCTCTAGAGGGTTCTACGAATTTCTTGATAACTATAAGCAGGTATAGCATAGTATTCCTATATAAATTCTTTTACGTATAAGCTAGGAACCTATAGTTTCCCTTTTACATACTAATTATAACCTTTGTATATGTTCTAAATCTTATCTATTTAAATGTCGTTTATTACTACTATCTTATATATAGTAGGTACTAAGTCTCTATTCTTAAGAGTTTTTAAGATCGTAATCTTCTTATACTCCTTATTTCCCTCGTATCTAGGTTTCTAGCTAAGAGTATTAGCTTAAGTATTTAACGTTCCCTTTATATGTCGAATAATAATGTCAAATCCTCCTAATATCTCTGACTATCTGGCTAATTGTCTAGTCGTAAGTTCCTTAGTTGTTATAAACGTCCTAAGATTCTTGTAGTTAGATAAAACTATAACTAGGTATTTTACTAACTACAAATAAATTCTCTAGTATTCTAAAGCTAATACTATAGTAAGTAATTCCTTATCGAAGATACTATAGTTTTATTATACTAGGTCAAATGTCTTAGAATAATATATAATAGGTATAAGTTTTCCCTTATTATTTAGCTATAGGTAAACCGTACCTACTACTATGTCTAAGGCGTCTGTTTCAATTATACTAGGTTTATCTACGTCGAAATCGTATAGAATAGGTTTTTCTATAAACTTTGCTTTAATTTTCTAAAAAGCTTCCTCTACCTATTTATTCTATATAAACTTAATAGCTTTCTTAACTAGTCCTGACATTGGTTTAGTAATCTTTATATAGTCTTATATAAATAGATAGCAAAAGTTTACAAATCTAAGGAAGGACTATACGTCTTTTACATTCTCTAGTAACTTCTAGTTTAAGACGTCCTAGATCTTTACTAAATCCATTTCCATTTTTCCTAAGCTAAATACCTATCTTAGGAAAAGTATCTAAGTTACTCTAAACTCGTATTTCAAGAGTTTTAACTAAGAGTTTACTTTTATAAGTCGTTATAAAACTTCTCTTACATATCCCTTGTATTCTTCTTCTTTTTCTAAGAAGATTAAGATATTATCTAAGTAATAAATTACTATTACTCTTAGAAGATCTCCTAAAATATTATTATTTTATCTCTAACATATAGCTAGTACGTTACAAAGTCTAAATAGCATAACTATATACTTATAAAGGCCTGATAATAAGGCAAATACTATCTTCTATTCGTCTCCGACTTTTATTCTTATAAGTCTATAAGCGTTTTGTTAATCTAGTTTCGTAAATCGTACTATCTTACCTAACTTGTCCTACAAGTATTAGCTAGGTAGCAGCGGATAAGCGTCCTTAACCGTAGTATGATTTACTTCTCAATAATCAACATATACTCTCCTATCTAAGTCGTCTTTCTTTTTAATAATAAGCATATTTAAGGTAATTAGTAACTTAGATCTTCTAATATATCCCTTCTTAATACCTTCCTTTATATAACTTTCTATTCTCTATAGGCTTTTCTAGTTATATAACCGAAGCTTCTGCTTTAAGAGATGATAACCCTCTTTTAATTTAATCTTATAATCCTATAAGCGATGTTCTAGCAAAGCTCGTAAGTCTTCCAGGTTTTCGAACAAAGCCTTAAATTCTCTATACTACATAGGTATTTCGTTATTAGCTTTCTTGCTAACCTATGAAGGACTCTAGGCAAGGTGTTCTAGCGCTTTAGAAGAGGTAGCGCTAACCTCGTTCCAGCCTTAAAGTTATAAATACAATCCTTTATATTTATATTAACTAAAAGTTATTTTCCTATCTTTCTAGTCGATTTCTAGATTATATTCCTAAATCTATAGTATACTAAGTATTACTTCCTTACTTCCTATTTCAACGATATTAAATTATATATCTAAACAGTGTCCTTCGATATTAATTCTTATTAGAACGGTTTACTAATTAATAATCCCGTCTTAGTATACAACGTCCGTTCTATCAACCACTCCTAGTCGATATAGTCTTATTTCCTTAATTAAGACGTTCAGCTTCTCTCGAGCTGTTAGGGAAATAAAGTTACCTATTACTCCCGAGTCTATTATAACTTATAACTTCTTCCCTTTTACTTCTATAGTTATTACTAACTGTCTTTCTCCTAAAATAGCGTCTAACTTTGCTTTAACATATTAGACTTCGAAAGATCGATTCTCTTAATTATACTTCTTTCTCTCCTTATCCTTATACTATAGAAAGAATCTTACTCTTTCCTTATCAGCGTATACTACCTTATATACTAATCTATATTCTATAATTCCTATAGTTTTAGGAATTTCCCCTATAAATTACTTTAGTATTTATCCGTAGTTATATTAGATCTATTCGTAACTGGTTTCTAAAATAGCTTCTATAAACTATAGTTCTTCTATATATAGATAATCCAAAGTAGCCTCTAGTACACTTATCTCTGGTTTTATATAGTAAACCTTAAATATATAGTCCCTTAAATTCTTTTCCCTAACAGCCCTAATTCGAGACTAAGGAAAGAATACTACTCCTTCTTTATCTAATAATACTACTTCATATATCTAATAATATTCTACTATTCTAGCAGGCTCTAGTAATATTCCTTCGAATCGCTTCTATAATAACCAGTCTAAAGTCGGACTTGATTTATATTATATTTATTATACTATTATTTCCTAAACTGTTTCTATAAACCATAGTTCTCCTACTGATAGATAGTACATTTCTTCTGGTTCTATCTTAGCCTATCTAGTTATATTAAATTCCCTTCGCTCTTAAAATAATATATTAAATAGTTATTATAAGTTATATTTTCTTAGTACTAACCTATTATTTCTAATTAACATAACTATAATATATTACTTAAATTCCTCTAGTATAACATCTTTAGGCAGTGTCTTAAAGAAAGGATTTTTGATTTGTCCTTCAAATCCCGTTAGAACTTGCTATGTCTACGTACTGATTTTATCTAACATATTATATATTTTCTATACATCCCCTACTTTAGGGTAGCTAGGTTTTTTAATCAGTTAGCGTTTCTGTTCTAGTTCCTTTTCTTTAATAGTTTTCTGTCTAGTAATTAGGCTAACCAGAGTTATCGTTTTAGAGTTATTACTTATAACTGTATACGTTGTTAAGATAGTTAGGTTAACCCCTTATATTATATAAGGACTCTAGAAATCTAGTTTCTGATTATTAATATATACCTATCGATTTCCTCGTTTAAAAGTTCTAAGGAAAGCCTAAGTTTCTCCAACTTCTAGGTCTTTATTCTTCATTTCTCCTTCTAAACTAGAAGATAAACCCAATGTCTCTAAAGAACTAGTTAATAGTAGTAATTCGTATTCCACTTAAAGAGGTTACTTATATTCTATTACTAATTATATATTATAATATTCCTCAAAGAGTAGATCCCTATTATTATTAGTATCTTATACCCTACTAATTCCTTCGTTATTTTCAATCTAGGTTCTATATCCTCGTACTTTAAGCTCCTTATCTATAAGTTTAATACAATCGGTCAAAGCTACCTATTATTAAATAGTAGCATTGATTTGTTTCTTTCCCTTAGAATCTTTCTTCTTACTATACTCATTTACTCTATAGCCTAGTTAGCCACAATTATAACATAAGTTCTACTTACGTCGATGATTTCGTTCTTCCTAGGAAAGTCCTCCTTTCTTTAGAAAGGTTTTCTTTTATATAGCGTTTGCCTCCTTACTATACTTGCTAGTATAAGAGTGCTTCCACTTTCCTAACCCTTTACTCTTTTCCCTGTATCTAGGGTTACTCTTCTTAAATTTATATAAGCGGTTATCTAGCTAGACGACTTCCTTAATTATACCCGTAATAGTTAAGAACTATATATTCTACTTAGCTATTTCCTTATAAATATGTATCTTTAATCTTCTACAAAAGAGTTCTATAAGAGCAATCACGTTCTATCCCAACTTTATTCTATAACGTTAAAACTTATTAGCATAATCTATTGCTAATCCGGTCTAGCGTAATTCCAAAAGCTTACGTACAGCTGTTCAGATTACATCGAAGTCTCTAAAGACTTTCCTAATAGTTGCCTTAAATCCTCTCTAAGATTTAAACATAACCTTAGTTAATTCCATCTTTCTATCTTTATCCTCATTTTCGAAGAAGTCCTCCAAGTATAGCTAAGCCTATTCTAATACTAATCCCCTAAGATAGGAGATAGCAAAGATGGTTTATAAATTATAATTATCTTCGAACTTATCAAAGTTAAAGTTAAAGTAGATGTCTATTTAGAGAAGGAATGAGTCAAGTTCCTTTCGCTTCCCGTAATACGTATCTAGTATCTTAACTTTAATAGATTTAAGTACTTTAACCTTATAGGGCTCGGGGGCGTCTAACATGCTAACATTATCGTCGTTCCTAGTTAACTGTATACTAGCAGGTGTCCTCCTAGTCACACCTCTAGATGTTCCGGCGACGTTAACTCGACTAGTATTCAGGCTAGCTGCTACGGCAGAGGTTACTAGGGCCATGGCGACTGAACTTCTAAGCAGGTGCTCAAAGTATAACGAAACTCAAACAAACTAAACAAAGATAACTAAGTCTCGAAGGTTAGTATACAAGTAAGAAGTACAGATACGCTAGGTTGTTTACTTAGAAGTGAACTCGTTACTTATATCAAAGATGTTAAACAAGATAATAAGATTAATAACTAAAGTTAAGCACGAAGCTTCTATCTAATAGCAGACGTGCCAGTCTTATATAGGTGCTTCCTTCCTCGTACTAGCCTGCTAGCTTAGTCGCTCCGTCGCTGCTAGACTGCTAGACCTGTCGCCCCGTCTAGCGAACTCTTATCACGTGATTATAACCAAAAGAAATCCCTGGATCGCTTAGCTAACCTAACCGATCCCTATCTACTTATAAGAGTATTCCGATAGTGCTTAACCTGTTAGGACGCCGCCTGGTCTTCACTTATCACGTGTGCACGTGATTCGTGACAGTTGCTACGTCGCTTACTTAATTCCTCCCGTTTGTTAATACTAGTGCTAGCTATATAGTATTTCCTTAAATTATTCTATTTAGAATTAATTATACTATTCTATAATTAAGACGTTTATCTCTCTTCTCTAGGAGGTCCTAGTCCCTTCTTATTAATATATCTAGTAGTTCTCCCTCTTTACTTAGACGGTATTAGATTATTAGATTAAACTTACTAAGTATTAACTACTACTATATTTATCTTTTAGATAGTTTATAGACTATTATAAAGTACTTAAGATTCTTATAATCTATAAGTACTATAAACTGCCTAATACTTTTTAACTCTGCTTCTTATTCCTTAAGGTAATAAATAATAGCTAATAACTCTTTGTTATATATTAGGTAATTATATTTAGTAGGTGCGTGTTTCTTTAAGAAGAAGGCTATAGACTATAAGACGCTATTCTTTACTTAAGAGAGCACGCCTTCTAAGTAATATCTAGAGGAGTCTGTCTCTAGAACTGTCTTATAATCTAGGTTAAACTGAGCTAGTACTAAGGCCTTTGTAAAGGCCTGCTTTAACTGTTTAAAAGCTCTATTCGCTTTATCTGTCTATTAGAAGGATATATCCTTTTTAACGAGTTTATAAAGAGGAGCTATAATCTATAAAAAGTCCTTAATAAACTATTAATAGAAATTCGTAAATCCTAGGAAGCTAAGAACGCCTTTTACTGTTATTAGTACTTTCTAATCTATAATAGCTTATATTTTAGCTAGGTCTATCTATAAACCTTTCCCTACTTCTATAATAAACCTAAGGTACTTTGTAGACTATACTTCAAATTCGTACTTGTTAATATTAAGCTATAGCCTAGTATCTTAAAGCCTTTGTATTACTTTATAGACATGCTCGCGGTACTAGTTATAGGTGCTGTCTATAAAGACTAAGACATCGTCGATATATACTAAGATAAAGTTATCTAAGAACTTTTAAAGCATATAATTAATATACTACTAGAAAGTACTAGGAGTATTTATAAGCCTAAAAGGGGTAATAAGCTATTTAAAAAGTCTAAAGCGTGTCTAGAAAGCCGTTTTCTACTCGTCTCTCTTCTTAATTCGTATCTTATAAAACGTAGTAATAATATCTATTTTTATAAACTACTTTGCTTTTCTAATCTAGTTAAGTATCTCTTAGATTAAGAGTAATAGATAGTAGTCTTTATAGGTTAACTTATTTAGTACCTAGTAGTTATAATAGAACTGTAGACTCTCTTCTAGCTTCTATACGAAGAGTACTAGTATAGCTACTAGAGAGTTGCTTACTCAAATGAATTCCTTATCTAGTAGCTCTATTAAAGTGTTATAGAGTACTAATAGCTTATCTCGTAACATATTATAGAGTAGCCTCTATAGAACTGTTTCCTTAGATCCGCTGTCTGTCTATAAAAGCTTAATACTATGATTAATTCCTTATTAATATCCTAGTAACTTATTTGCTTCTTTTCTATCGAAAGCTAGGTAGAATTCTAAACTGATCTAGCTAGGCAGCTTTGTTTATAGGTCTATATACTTCTTCTCTACTAACGCTTTACTAATGTCTACGAGGCTAGCTAAGAAAACTTATAGCTTACGTTTATAATCTATAAGAAAGTAGAAGACAGCTACGCTTACTTGCTTATAAGAGTAAGACTTTTCTAGCTTACTATAAACTTCTAACCTAGAGTCTTAGAAGAGTAAGTATCTCTTAGCAGCGTTAAGTAAAGCTTGCTCTTTCCTTAACTAAGATTTTCCTAGAATTATTTTATAGCCCTCGATCTTAGAGACTACGTAAGTATAAACCCGTTTCTGCTAGTAGCCTCTAATATCTATGCTAAAAGATACTACTTAGGATATAGTATTCTCTAATACTCCTTCTACTAACTATAAATACCTTAGTATAATTTATATATAAGAGAGCTAATAATAATAGATAAAATAGTCTAAAACAATTCTATAGACTAAATACTCTAAATCTACTAAAGCTTATAAAGTAGCTACTCTATTTACTAAAGCCGATATAAGAAGAGGTTTTTCATCTATATATTCCTACTTAAAATGTCTCTAAGTATCTATTACTAACAACTCTCTTTGTCGCCTCTACCTACGCTTTCTAATAGGAGCTACTAGTTTTCTAAATCTAAGGAGATATTACTATCTTCTTCTTCTAATTCTAGCACTACCTCTTTAACCTCTGCCTTCTGTTTATAGACCGAATCCGCTGTTATAGGTCGCCTTAGTAGTCTATATAGACATTCTTAAACAAAATAACTAGTAGCTCTATAATAAAGACAGCGACTAGTACGAGCACGGTTGCTTCGTTCTTCCTAAGACACCTATTTAGTACGCTTAGTACTAGTTATTAAGACTTTAGTAGGTGCCGGTTCCTAATCTATACCCTCTACAAATGCCTTATAGGTGACTTTTAGTCTATTAGCGATATTGCCGCTTATTACCTACTATGTAGTATCCGTCGAGCGTTTCTAAGAAGTCTGTAGTATTTCTAGGAGAGTCTAGGCCCTAGATCTTAATATTCGAGCTTTATAAGCCCTTAAGCAGTTATCTATTTCTTTAATAATAGAGTAGTAAGACTCGAAGTTAGGTTAAGAAGGAACTATAATTATTGCCTTAACTAACTCGTTACTAAGGATTCGGTTAAGAGACACCTTCTTTACGTTGTCTAGCTAAGATCCTCCTCTAGACTCTATAAGTAGGGCTTGCTATTCTATAAAGACCTCTAGGAATAGTCTTAAGCCTTAGTAGAAGGATTCTAGCTTTCGTTATACTCTTTCCTTAGCTTATAGGTCTCTAAATATAAACTCTACTCGATCTAAGAAATCACTACTATTAGCTAGCTCTAGCTTATACTATTCCTATACCTATACTTCTATTTTATAGAGCGCCTTACTCTATAGAGATCTGTTAAGTGCTTAAAACTTAACGTATTTAGTATATCTATAGTAGTCGACTTCGATTTTAGCTCGTGCTTATTATAACTAAGCTTCTAGCTTATCTAAGTCTCCGTAGAATTCTAGTAGTAGAGGAAGAGATTTCCTAGGTTTATTATCGTTGTAGACTATCTGTAAGCAAGCTTCCTTATTCTTCTTTTACTTGTTTATAATCTATAGACGATTGTTCTCTTAGGTAGATGTTAACTGATTCTACTACTCTTAAACATACTATAGGAACTAGGCAGGTAGCTGATTTAGTATACCGCCTTCTTATAGTTCTTTTATTATTTATAAGTTCTATAAATGCTGTGAAATAGCTTATAAGTTCTAGTATTACTATAAAGGCCCGATATGTTCTAGTATTACTAAAATAGCCTAATATGTTCTAGTATTACTATAAAGGCCTGATATGTTCTAGTGTTACTAAAATAGCCTAATATATTCTAATATTACTATAAAGGCCTGTTATATTCTAGTATTACTAAAATAGCCTAATATATTCTAGTATTACTATAAAGGCCTGTTATTTTTAAATCGAATCTAATATTAGAGCTTATAACAAGTACTAATAAATTGAACTATAGAGGCTGTCTATATATAAGAAGATTCGATTATCCTTTCTAAGCTAGAGTTCTTGCTAACTTATATACTTAGTTAGCTCTTTCTAGAGGGTTCTACTAAGGGTACTCTCGAAGGTTCTATTACGTCCATGCGTTGCCAAGCGAGGTCACGTGAATGCGTCGCTGGAGTACTCCGAGACTTATTCCACAGGTGTAACCTTTAATAGTAGAGACGCCTCTACGCCCTCGTCGACTCCCTCCTCCTCTCTAGGCCTTATAAGGAAAATTTTATACGTATAGACTATAAGGAATGCCTTAGTACCTAAAAACAAAGCTAAAGCTATAAGTATAATAACAACAACAATAACAACTATATTACCTCTCTCTTCCGCTGCTTTTAAGCTATAGAAGAATAAGAGAACACCGGCTAAATCTAACCTTAGAGTCTTTGTCTAACTCTTCTAGGACTCTTCTAACAGGAACTACTCCGCCTAAGCTATCTTCCTTATACTTTATAATCTAAAAATAGGCTATAAAGAGCTAGTATAAGAAGTACTCTTAGTTAAATCTGGTTTCGCTATTATCTCTAAAGATAAAGAAGCTCTAGATACTCTTTTAATAATAAAGAGGGCTTATATCTAAACCCTATTTACTATAGCTAAAATAGAGGTCTTATAAGACTAGGTAGTATACTATATAACAGGTATACCCTAAAGTATAGAAACTGTCCGAATTAGCAAAGAAGAAGCGATTCTTTTAACTCTTATCTCTACTATAGCCGAAGTAGTAGCTATAGTAATAAAGGAACGAATTAGAATAGTACCTATAAAAGTCAACATAGCCGCTAGCTCTCTCTTAAACGAGCTGTTTTATACTACCTAGATCGCCTTCTTTAAAGAAGAGGACGTAAGAGGTCCTTCCGCTATCCTAGACATAACGTCACTCCTAGACAGTAGAGCCTTTCTTAAGCGTCTCTCTAAAGTCTTTACTATAATTTAGTACTTAAAGTGCTAGAAGTGGTACAACTTATAGAACTGTGGTAAAAATCAACGATACCGCTTATATAGTAGTATAAAACACTTAGAAGCCTTCTATCTAAGGTATATAAAGCACTCTTAATATAAATTAAAATACCTATACTATAACAGCTCTTATACCTTAGACGACTCTGTGTATTAACTCTAGCTAAAAGCCTTTAGACCCCCGCCTTTAATAGAGAATAAGAGATCTATATAATAAGTATATAACGAGATTTGCCTAAGAGGAAGACTCGCTCTATAATAACGTAGATACTAAAATAAGCTGCTCTACTATCTCTACCCTCCCCTCGAACTTACTATAACTAAGTAAAGAGGCTTCTATAAGCGCCTCTTCCCTACTTTCGAACCCCTCTTTTTAACTAGAGAGCCTAGACCTTTACCTCTCTCTTCTATAAGTAGACGAGGACCTTTTAAGTAATACTATCTTTAAGTCTTATAAATCAACATATATAATTCTAGTAAGTACTAAGAGCTAGTACTCTAACTAGCCTACTCTAGACGAATAGATATAGTTCTTATCTAAGAACTATATATCTACTAGAAGGAGATTAACTATTAAATTATAAGACGACACTTAAACTATACTTACTTTATACTTATATATAACTAGAATATTAACCTTTTTAGAGTTTTTACTTTTATATAAAAGAGAGCGGGGATTCTCTTAAGTTAATAATCACTGACTATACCCTTGCTTAAATACCGAGACCTTGTTTATATTAAGATCACTTCTTCTTAAAGCTCTCTACTTTATATACTTAACGTATATAACACCTCTCTAGGTACTAAGAGAGTAGGAGAGGCTATTAACTATATTCTTAGCTTAGTATATATTCTTATAACTAATACTCTAATAGCTGGCGACTTTAACCTAAAGAGCTAACTCTAGCAGCCGGACTTCCTAGAGTAGGAAAGTATATAGTCTTCCCCGCTTATCAACTAGATAGAGAATAGAGGGCTATAGCTCTCTACCTCTTCTAGTATACGAACTTATAACCTCGGTAATACTCTTAACCTAGCCTTCTGCTTTAATAACCTTTACTAGAGAGAGGCTACTACTGAGGTTAACCTTATATTTAAGTATAGCTCTAACTACTTCCTACTTCTTACTCGACTTCTATATATAGGAAACTTAACTATAAAGAACCTCTCTCTTAAGCTTAGCTCTCTTAACGTTAAAACCTTTAAAATAACTCTTTAAGGAAAGCTTAAAACTTAATAGCTTTATAAACTTATAGAGCAACTAGACTTAGATATTACGAACCGCGGCTACGTAGTAAGTAGTCTAGACAGCGTTCTAATAAGACAAGGTATAACATCTAGGAATAGAAGGTAACATAGGAGGAAATCAGTAGTACGAAAGGCATTTAAGGGTTTTAGGATCTCACTATTGTAATACTATTGGAAATCACGTGCGGTCATGTAACGTGATCGTCTACATCGCTCTAATCGCCTTAATCGTAAGCAACGTAAGCGATATAAGCGATATAAGCGATATACTTAGGAACGAAGGTTCTATATAAGACTAGCACGTCTGCTATTAGATAGGAGCTTTATACTTAACTTTAGTTATTAATCTTATTATCTTATTTAATATCTTTGATATAAGTAATAAGTTCACTTCTAAGTAAACAACCCGGCGTATCTATACTTCTTACCTGTATACTAACCTTCGAGACTTAGTTATCTTTGTTTAGTTCGTTTGAGTTTCGTTATATTAGACTCGTTAGAGGCCCTAGCAGGATTTATTACTAAGAGCGTATATAGCGTATATCTTAGTAACGCTAAGTAAGGGCTTAAACACGGGTTTAGACACCTCTAGTAGAATAAGGAGTACTAGACGGCGGCTACCGAGGTAAGGCAGGTATAAAGGCTTAACGCGAGTATATAAGCCTTGAAGACTCTTCGTAAGAGTCTAAGATAGGAAATCTAGAAGGCAAAGAAAGAACATTTCTATACTCTAGTTAACAAAGCTATGAAAAGTAAAGATATATTTAAAATTTATAAGTAGTACTAGAGTACTAGAATCTACAAGTCTCCCCTTCTAAGAGACTTAGTAGGCTAACTAGGCTTCTCTACCTAAGAAAAGTAGAAGATCCTAGTATAAGAGCTACTTATAAACAAGGCCAAAGTCAAGGATATTCTATTTAATACTTCAACTACCTCTACTTAGTCCCTTCTCTAGGCAGTCCTTATACTATACAAGGTCGAGGAATCGATTCTTAGGAAAGCTTCTACTACGCTAGGAGAAGACAAGCTAGTAACAGGAGTCTTTAAAGTAGCTTAGCTACAGATCTTATATCTTATCCTCTCCTTCTTCAAAGGCTATATAAAGGCAGGTTTCTACTTAAAGATCTTTTATATTACTATCGTCGCTATTATCCTAAAGCCTAATAAGAAAGACAAGTTATTACCCTAAGTATATTACTTAATTACCTTACTCTTAGTCCTTAGAAAGAGGCTTAAAAGGCTCCTTATAAAGAGAGCCTCTTAGATAGCTATTAAGCACTCTATCCTAGAGTAAAACTAGTTCAGAGCTCTTCTCCTAAGAGCTACTATAGACCTTACTACCTATCTTACCTTCGATATTAAGTTAGCTTTTATAGATAAATAAGAAGCCTTCTTTCTTATACTTAATATTAAAGAGGCCTCTAATATAGTACTTCCTAGTTATTTAATTAAAAGGCTAAGAGAGCAAGGTTAGCTAGATTGCTTTATTAAATAGACTACCTCTTTCTTAACTAATAGACTAGTAAAAGTAAAACTAGACAAGGAAATAGAAGCATCTACCCCGCTTTAATACAGGCTTTCTTAAGGCTTGCCTATCTCGCCTATTCTCTTTATACTTTATATCCAGCCCCTCTTTAGCTTAGAGGTTAGCTCTCTTCTAGTATTATAGAGATTTGGTTATATAGACGATATTAGATTACTTACTTCTAGGCTCTTAAAGGCAGGGAATATTAAAGCCCTTGTAGAGCAGGTAGCTAGCACTCTAGAGTAGAGTATAGACGAGGGTATTACTTTTAACGTTAAGAAGTTAGAACTTATATACTTCTTTTATAAAAGAAAGCAAAAAAGAAGAGGTATCTAGCTCCCTCCTTTTATTATAGTTGAAGAGAAGATAATAGAACCTATATAAGAGCTTAAGTAGCTTAGTATCTTCTTTAACCCCTACCTTATATTCTATAGCTATATTAAAAGAATAACAAGTAAGGCTATACTTATAGCTAATACTCTTAAAAGAATAATAAATATAATATAAAGCTTATCTTCTTATCTACTTAAGTAAGTTACTACTGCTTCTATCCTCTTAATCACCTACTTTAGATATAAGACCTAGTACTCTAGTCGAATAAGAGAGGAAATAAGCTAAGTAGGCTTTATAAACAACTAGATTAGCTGCTACCTAACTCTCTTAGATAGAGTAGTATTAAAGTATACTAGGATTATCCTCCTAGTCTATAAGACTACCTCTACCTCGGCACTCCTTATAGAATCTAGCCTCTTAGCTACTAAAATCGCTCTTATAATAAAAAGCAAAGTATTTAAGACTAGAACTCGCCGACTTAACTTAACCCACCTGCTTAAACAATGTGTAAATAACCCTTACTTAAAGGCTAGGCTTATTTACTACTCTTCTAAACCTCTCTCTCTCTTAGAAGAAATCGACCTAATATAAGACCCTCTATAGAATAGAGGGTTTAACCGGCAGGCCCGCTTTCTCGAGGTAGTAGGTCTAAGCCCTAGTAGTAATAAGGACTCTTACAAAGCTGAATTCCTTAAATTCCTTACCTCTGTCTCGTCTACAGACCTGGTTATATTTACCGACGGCTCTTACTTAGACGACAAAAGTACTAGTAGCGGCGTATGTCTTATAAGAGAAGGGGTTGTTCTAAATATAAGGCTCTTCCTCTTTAGTAAAACATTAGAAATATACGACGTAGAAGCTAAAGCTGTCTTATATAGTCTAGAACTAGCCTTAGACTCCTCTTTCTAGGCCTCGGCTACGAAGTATTAGATTTGCCTTAACAACCTCGAAGCTATACTATAACTAACCTACTAGTCTTATAGCACGTTATAAGAGACCTTTAATAAGGTATATAGCTTTACTTAGCTATACCTAAGGAAGATTTAGATAAGGTAGTACCCTAGTTATATAGGAATCTATAGCAACGAAATAGCTAATAAAGCTATAGGAAAAGCAGCTCGAACACTCTCTTCTAGTTCCTCTCTACTTTATACTACTATACTTAAGAGAGAGGTTAAAGAGATAGAGATTAGGCTCGCAAATTAGCTCTAGTAGACAACGTTCCTAGATACCTATAAAAACCTAGGACTTACTTCCTAGCTTTCAAAACCTAAGACTCTCTAGCTACTAAGAAAGATCCTAGCTTAGCTAATTATAGCTCGAACTAGACACAGAGACTTTATAACATATCACCTCTACTTCTTCTACTTTAATATATTACTAGAATTAGGGAATTATAAGTATAAAAGAGTAAAAACATAATTCCATCTACTCTATTATAGGCTAGTAAATAACAAAGACCTAAGGCTATTAGCTAAGGCAGAGGGAAACCCTTAACTTCTTTTTAGACCTAGCTATAAGGAACTCTTTAGTAAGATCTATACTAAAACTAAGTTCTTTATAAAAATCTATTCTTTAAGATAGCTTAACTCTCTTTTCCTTTCTTTTCTCTTTACTTATATATCTCCTTTATCTTTCTCTAATTCTATAAACTAATTAAGAATAAGGGCTGTTTTAAAAGTAGAGCTTCTCTTTAAACTATCTCTTATAAATTAGCTTACTCGTTTACTATCTCTATAGCCTAGGGCACCTCCCTAGCGTTATTTACCCTCTTTTGAGACACTTTTAGGATTTAGCCTACGCGAGCTATTCTCCGCTTAACGTTAAATAGAAATAAATAAATAAATAAATAAATACTACTTTGAATAATTAAGTAACTTCTATTTATTAATTTAATTATTTTAAACACTCTTAAGTAATAATTTCAATTAAGTCTTGTTAAGATAAGTACCTCCTTTCTAAATCTTGAAAATATACCTAAATAACTCGTTTTTCTTAAGTATTCTTAAGTAATCATAATAAATAAAATTCTTTTAGTTTAGTATTTTATATTCATAATATATTCCTACTTTTGAGATTTTAATTTATTAACTTAATTATTCTAAACTTACTTGAAAAGTATAGTTTAACGCTACTTATTTATCTAAAGTATTAAGAAAGTTAGTCTTTTCTATATTTAGTAAATAAAGTATACTGAAGCTTCCTTACTTCACGTTTGTAAGCGAAGCACTAAACAGCGTGTTTATAAACTACTTAATTACTCTAAGTAACTCAGAGTAAATAAGAGTAATTACTCTAGAGTAAGAGTAATAAGATCGGTTGATTAATTAGAGTAATACCTGGTTGTTTACTTAGAGTTACTTAGAGTAAGAGACTATAGGAAAAAAGTTATAAATAGAGTTATATTTTAGCTAGAAAAGGGATTTTGATTATTAATATAATTAAAAATGCTTATAGAAACTAAAGAATCCTTAATTTTGTTAATACTTCTTTTATTTAAGGAAATCGCTAAAAGACTTAACTCGGGATTCCGAGCCTCTAATGCTATTCCTATACTCGGCCCGTGCTCCGAGACTCGGCCCGACGTTACTCTGAGTAACTCTGAATAAATAAGAGTAATTACTCTAGAGTAAGAGTAACGTCTTATTACTCATAGGTAAGTAAGAGTAACTACCCGTTACTCTACTCTACTCTACTCATTTAACACACTGGTTTAAGCTTCTAAATAGATCATTTGGATTTAGTAGTAAGATAAGTAAGACTATTGTCTCGAGAATAGACGTTCTCCGATATTCAATTCACTATAGATTAAGAATCTTCACTTCACTCTAATATACTCACTGAACAGCAGCTGCCTGATTGGGACGCTGGGAGAATTATCGGGCCGCGGGCTTATAGAAAATCCCACAATGAAAATTAAATTTACTATGTATACTCAAATAAGGAAGGTGGGGTATGAATCACTCAATAGACCCTGGTGGCCTATCTGGCTGATTCCGGTACAGTTGTCTTGGTTCTTGTAATCAATGTACGATGTACCCTGCCTAGTTGGCTTATCCCCTGTGATAATGTCCTGGCGAAGCCCAAGTATGTCAAGTATATCTGGAGAAATCCTGTAGTACATCTGGCTGCTTCCTTTTTTAATCTTTTTTCGCGCTGGAACCCTTGTTACAGCGCTTATGAGTTCTTTCTATAATAATTTAATTTGAAGTTTTTAAGCGAGTTACTTCTAGAAATCTCAATTCACTCTGATGAAACACTTTTGACAGCAACATTCTTATTAGAGGGAATATCTGGGGCCTGGTTTGAGAATCCCACAATCGATGTAACGACTGCTACGTATACTTGTCTGATCCACGTGATCATGTACGATATACCCGGTACACTTGTCTCCTACGAGGTACCTTGTATTACAGGCTGTACTTTTTCTAGGTTATATTGTCTACAGTACCCCGAATCTTTTTTTTTGAGCTGCTTCAGGTTTCCAAGCGAGACCCAATTATGAGACCACTGTCTTGAGGGATGAGAGAAAACGTAATCAAGACTTTGCTGCAAGATGCTAGAAATAGTGCAGCCTCGAGAGGCAATCTGGAAATATGAGCTCTCCAATAGCCACACATTTACTTTATAAGCTCGCGGCAGTAGCGTAACGTGAGTCAACATTCTTGGATATCTCCTAAAAGTCGCCTCGACACCGAGGTAGACGACGCTGTTTCGGACCTTCGTGCATCGCAGAAATGCGCGCCGGAACATGGTTTTGCTTTACGTCCCACTTCCAGGAAGAACCAACAGACCAGATGATACCTTAGATGGAAGTGAACTTAGTTGATGATTTGCTACGGTTGTTGGGAATAGGTTGTAAAATTATGAAATGGGAGGAGTGGGAGGTTTTTTGTTACAGAAAATCGCGTGCCATGAACTTAGCAACACTTGATTCACTTGAAAGAGTCCCTCATGATCGCTGGGAGTATATTGGTCCCATAAAATCCACGAATAGAAAATATTACTATGAATATTCAAATAAGAAAAGTGGAGGTAGCGTTTCAAGTCAGTTTGGTTCGATTTAGTCTAGTTGGTAAATTGTCCTTCATTGAGACCTGCCACCGAAAGCGACTCTGTGAAGAATGGAGGAGTTATGCTTGTTGGGAAGAAGGAAGTTACATGAACTGTTGTTTGGGAAAAGGATGCAGGCCGAATGATATTCAAGCTGGGAGGCGAGAAGTTGGATCAGGTCAAGGTTGAAGAGAGCTAGTTACCTTTTTTCTCTCGCTTTGACAGAGATAATGATCTATCCTTCTCATGTTCTACTACAATCTACTGGTGTTCGATTTTATTAATGTTCATAGGTGGCAACACGGAATAAATTAATGAATACTAAACCCCAAGCAAAGTTCCTTCCAAGACTTACTCGTAAATGCTGTTGCCATTGTTCGTCCGACAAATTCCTAATAAGCATTATTCTCCTAGAAGTTCTACAATGCGCACTGCGATTAAAAAAAGTAACGTAAGAGAGGCAGGAAGAACGAATTCCACTTATCCTATGTCGCCTTATAACTATTTACTGATAACTTACTACTCTGATCTTCTTGTATAATTGTGCTGATTTGGTTACTTTACAACGGAATATAAGTACCACCAGCTACTGTTCTTTTATATTATGAGAATCTAAATTAATAAAGCTAAACTATAAGGTGACAAGCGAGCACCGGACTTGTACAAATTTCAATGTAAATATCGCTGGGTATTGGATTGCGTTGGTATGCCGGAAAAAACCAGCTCTAATAGAGCAGCTATTCAAGAATAAAAAATCAACAAATGCCGACTATTTTCTCTCTATATGATTTTTCTCGAAACTTTACTATTTTCCCAATGCATTTTCACATGTGACGTCAAGCAGGACCTCGGCTGCGCTTAGGGGGATTTCCTGCTACTTGTACAAAAGGACTTAATTTCAGCTGACTTGTAGTAGATGAGAATGAAACGAAAGTTATTAACCAGAAACGTGTCAAGTCCACGATTACCTACTCTTGTTCTCGTATAAGTCTTACGATTGCATGGACAATAATCCCTGTGGGATGATCTAACCGGCAAGCCGGCACCCCAAATTACCTTACCTTGCTTTGATAGGGTACCCATCGCTATCGCCCCTCTATTTTTACAGCACCGTTAGGGGGCCTGCAATATTATAAGTACCTTGATGCTGCTCACTCTCTCTGACCAACGTCATTCTTTTTCCTCTTCTTGTATTGTTTGCGCATTATGATTGCTTCATTCTCTCGTTTGCCAGTTCGGATAGTGCTGGTTCTGGGGCTCATTTCTGTCGCATGGCTGACTTTCAATTTCTTGGACGATCATAAGGGTGTCGCCAATGTATCAGGTTCTCATTCGGGTTCGGGGTTCTTCTCTTCGCCATCTCCGTCCATCGCTGGGGATGATGAAGAATATGTCGCTCTTTGTTTCACAGCCAAAAACGAATCTCTAAATTTGCCGGAACTTTTCACGCACTATTATTACCATGTTGGAATACGACGATTTTATATCATGGATGATGGCAGCGACCCTCCTCTTTCCTCGTATAATTACTCCATATCGAAGGAGCACATCACATTTACCTACTACAACAAGGAGCAACGGCACGAACACAACAATCAGCTTTTCCTAAACGAAGAATGTCACCGCCTCTACGGGGACAGACACACCTGGATGGGTCATTTTGATTGCGATGAGTACTTGGAGGTTGTGCGCCGCAACGAAACTTTCGTCTCCATTTTGAAAGATCTTTCCCTCAATCCCCGGATTGGACAGCTGGGTATCAACTGGCAGGTTCACAATTCCAACAACAGAGAGGTGCGACAACCATCTATCCGCAAGGGATACACCTCTTGCATCGACGATGACCCAGCATCCAATGGCGAGCAATCGAGAAATAGACATGTCAAGTCCATTGTTCGTACCGATCGTTACGTCGGATCTCAGCCAGATCACCCTCATACTTTTATCATGAATAATGACAGCATCGCGGTTGGAGAGGATGGAAGAGAATGGACGACTGGGCTTGGCCAATTTCCTTATCCTTCGCCTTGGAGGTGGCCACCCACTCGACAACGACTCACTTTGCATCACTACAACATCAAAAGTCGAGCTGAGTATGAAGAGAAGATGTTAAGGAGCAAGACGATTGAAGCAGGGAAGACGACCTGGAAGTTTTTTGACGAAGAGAATGAAGTTCCGCGATGGGAGTGTAGGGAGATGGCTAGTTATAACCCTTGAAACCTGGTGACAGAAATATCAAGCCTTCCTACTTTGCTCTTTGCTTGACTTCGCTCCTCAATTTTCATATTCCCTCGCGGGTATCGTCTACGTACTCTCGTTTAAGAGAAGGTAAGACTGTATTGGGGTGGGCACTTACATATATATAGGTGGGAGAGGGGCTAATTTAGTCATATAGATAACTATGTTGGTTCGTCCGGAAATCACATTCAAGCCCCTTTCCTTGCCCATTTTCCGAATGAATTGTATTCAAAATAGAACCGTCTCATTTATTTCACTGGACTTCGAATTCTAGTCGCCGAGCTTGCTACACTTAAGTGGATTCTTGTACCACCATGAAATGCGGGGTAACTAAACTTCCAACATTACCTAGCAGTCCCAACAATCGTAGACAACAACAATGCATCTCCTCACACTTCCCACGGAGGTTCGTTTCCAAATCATCTCGGAACTCCTCGTTCAACGAAATCAAACCACAATCGAAGTATACTTCCCAAATGCGCAATTCCACCTGCGTCACCGCATAGGAGATGGCTTTTGTACGGCACTGCTGCGAGTCAACAAGCAATTACATGAAGAAAGCACCCTAATTCTCTACTCGGCCAACCACTTTCATTTTCCCGACGACTATACCACATTTTCATCCGGCACTAGTCCTCATCTTGACCCATTCCTTCTTCAAATAGGAGCTAAATCTGCAGCTACCATTCGCTACTTGAGCATAGAATTTCCATGTTTGGTAGATTTATGGCAGCATAGTCTCGTCATGCTTCACAAAGCACGGCGCGATAGGACCTTGGATCTCATTGGGAAGCTCTGTACGAGCATCAAGACCCTCAAGCTATTCATTCCACCAGATCACCCAATACGCTTTGCGAAGGACTCGAAGGAAGAAAAGTTCGCTGGTGGAGGTCTCGTCTCACGGACGCTTAATCACCTCTACACACTTTTCAAGGGAATGCCATCGTTAAAAGATGTTATTTTTGATTTTCAATTGTATGATGAGGAAAATATTCGTCTTTGCAGAACTGATAACACTCTTATGAAGAGTATGAGGAAATATGGGTGGATTGCTCAGCTCACGAAACTTCCGCCGCTGAAGAGCACTTGAAGGAATTATGATGAGGAACTTGAGTTCGATTATGTATTGGTCCTATGAGGAGGAAGTCGAATTTGATGAGACAGATGGATGTGTATGATGTGGAATAGCGTCTGTAGGCAGAGAGATCGACCTGAGTATCATCTCAAGCATGCTGGACTAATATTCACTGCTGTTGAGAGCGAACAGGCTGAGTCTAAAAATGGCATAATCAAGCACGTGCAACGTTAGTGTTCGCTAGCGGTCTATTTAAGCTCATGCTAAGACAGTCTTTTCCCATCAACCTTTCTATCCCGATTCTATTGCTCCCCTACTTTTGGGGACCACAAACGACAACAATGAATTTCCTGCAACTTCCTCAAGAGCTCCGCCTTCTGACCTATTCGGAGCTACTCGTCCAACCAGATCCTATCATATTCATCGAATACTTCACCATATCAGATCCCGACATCATCTTCGAAGAATACGAAGCCCCAGATTTCCCACTGCCACTTCGGTCCAGTGGAGACGGTCTTTGCCCGGCACTGCTGCAAGTTAACAAGCAGATATACAACGAAGCCATACCAGTTCTGTATTCGGAAAATACCTTGCAGTTTCCCACCAAGTATCTCTGCACCGGGTGGGACAAGATACTTCCATATAGAACTACTCGTTCAGCTAGCTCCCGTCATACCCCATGTACCTATTCCAACTACCAACCACCGACTATTGAGACCTCGTCAATCCCGAAACGATGCCGTGAGAAAAGAAGGTATTTTTCCGGGAATCCTCCAAGCCAGCAAACAAATACACGCGGAAGCTACCCCACTTCTCTATTCCAACAACCGTTATGATTTCTGAAAGATTCCCGTCAATCTGCCCGACTTCGAACTTTGCTCTATTCATTCGTCAAATCGGAGTTGAATCAGCAACTTTGCTTCGCTACATATGCATTCAATTGTTTGGGTTTGGGGCCTTGTCTGATAAATTTGAGCTCATTCGTGAGTTTTGTACTAGTCTCGCCATTCTACAGCTAGAATGTGACCCGGAAGACACGATGCTCTATATCTTGGAGTCCGAAAAAGAGCAACCCGCTTTCGTGACCCATACACTCGATTCACTCAACCTACATGTCAAGACAATCTCATCACTGAAAGAGGTTATTGTCAATTTTAATGTGTACCGAGAATCATCGTGCAATACGGAAAAGAGTGATCGCATCTTGAAGAAGCTGCAACAATATGGATGGACCATCAAAATCACGGAAATTTGGAAGAGTGAGGTGCATAATTTTACGGTATTTGATAACGAAGAAGAGCGAGATGCGTATGATTCAGGAAATCATCCTGATTGGGAGTACGATCTGCAGCGTTTAATGAGATCAACTCGCCGCTGAGTAAGCGCCACCATGTTAACATACTTTGACTATGCCTTTGCTAATTGATATGTGTAGATACGATGGAATGCTATGCGACTATATGTTTAGGTTGGGAAGGTTCTATGACAGTAAGACAGAGTTGTATAGGAGAATAGAAAGGGAGAGGCATATTTCTATTGAGAATAATTGAGAATGGGCAAGCTTTGTATACTAGTTTACTAAGCACAAAAGACAATTTGAAAAACAATCCACAAACATCCTCATCCGTTATTTAATTTCCCAGCCCAAATCCCAAGAACAACCAAACCAAAATACACCCATTACCCAAAACCCCTCGCACAATCACAAAACCGAACGAACGATTCTCCCAGACCATTTCAAGAATCGCTCGTTCGGTTTTGCCATTTCCCGAGACCGTCTCGAAGAATGACAAACTCTATTTCTCATTCTTCTAAATCCCTGGAACAGCCACAAAACTAAACGAACGATTCTCCCAACCCATTCGGAGAATCGTTCGTTCACTTTTCTCATTTCCCCAGACAATTAGAGCAATCAAAACTCAATTTTCAATTCTTCCAAATCTCTAGAACAATATTTGAATTAGGAAGTCACTACCTACTCGTCACCCTTCGCCATTTTCAACCCCTTCTTGCTAATAGCAAGAACCTGTTGCGTCACACCCCCATCGCAAGCTACGGTAACACTTTCCTCTTTTGCTATAAAACTAGCTAAATTACGTAATCCCTCCCATCCCTTAATCGCGGCTACCTCCTGAAAGCAGGGAAGTGCATATATTGCCTGAATTGTAAGGTTTATGGTATCTTTTTCTGAGGCACTAGCGTAGAATGTAACTTCCCTACTAGTAATTAGTAGGTACCCAGGGTAGAGAAGGAAGGAGCTATCTCTCTTACTCTTCAGAATAGTCTCCAATCTCTTTCAGCCATGCTCCGAAACTCGGATGCCGTTCTGGGAAGTCGTTGCCGTCTCGTATCAAGAGGGATAGAACGATATATATCCAGACGCACCAGTATGTGTGATCCCAGTCGATTACCAGGCAGTGCCACTTCAGAGGGAGCTCTTCTTCCTGGTCTATTGATATAATCAGGGCTACGGACTCGTGGATAGCTGGATATTGGACTTCCAGCCAGGAAAAGGCGTGTTTGAGAGTCAATAGGCCAGCTGGAAATCTTTGCTCATTGTTGAAGAGTTCTGGCGTTTGTGAGTCGAAAGAATTGAATACGAGGGCATCTTCGAGTATTCTAAGGAGGCGGGCTTGAGCCTCATCGAGGACAGCATTTTGTGAGGCTCGATAGTTCAATGTCATAGTCTGATTATAGTTTTGAGGAGCGCTAGACTGTTAGTAAAGGTAGTTTCAAGGTATGATTCAGGGGAAATGCTAGCTCACCTGAGACCTTCACCAGTATCATGAAGTCTTTGCATCTCGAGCCGAATTTTGATGTATAAGATCCGGATGGCACTAAATAATGCTCTGTACAAAGGTCCTGGAAACGCGCCAGATTCGAGGTCCATTTGGAGGCAGTATTGTGGATTTTTCTCAATGAATTTCCGCTCTCTCTCGTTAGCTACCATGCATATCAAGGTCTCCAACAGACCATGAGGAAGAACCTTCAACCCAAGAGGACCCTCTTCAAACTCGGCGAGACTTCTTCTCCTAATTCCAAACATGAATTCTTCCTTTTTCCGGCCTGGTTCAGGCTGTTCGTGGCACATTTGATTGCGGCGTAAATCTCGAACTTGACGCGTAGGAACCAATTTCAGATTCGCAACGTCTCGCGAAGAGGAATCAAGTGTGAAACCGTATCCTACGAGCAGTTCACTGTTGGACTTGTCGCCATAAAAGTTGTATATTTGCTCTCCTTTCTCAACTGCCTTGCATGTCGAGAGAGCAAAGTGTCCATCCTCGGGGTATTTGGTCCATTCAACTCGATTAAAACCATCGTGATTTCCAATATCCAGGACAGGGAGAAGAACCGAAAAGCGATCCTCTGCAACTCTATCCCATAGCTCCTCACAATAGTCCTCAGGTAGGACCTCCTCCGGGATTGTAAGAGATGCTCGGAAACTTCTGGTTCCAAATATCGTAGCGGCCCAGAAATATAGTTTTTTGCTATAGGCCTTCCAGTTCGTGAATCCTGGCTCGAGAAGCTTGATGGCTTTGGTGTATTCTTCGGTCCATAAGGCTTCCCGTATCTCAATTGGAGGCTGAGCGTTCGTGCCATGGAGAAATCTTCGATCAGCTTCATTCCACCAAATCGGAATGGCCAATAAATCCCGTTGATCAGGCTGAGGGAGGAGGCGGATATATTTCCACCAGAAAGACTTCTCTCCCATCAAATACTGTTGCATTAGAAAGAAATGGCCGATAATGTGCGAATCGTCCTGGTTTAAGGTAATGAGAAATTCTGGAGGAAAGAGCTGAGATCCATGTGAGCCAAAAGGAAAGGTGGATACGGGAGTGGCATTGAGATAAGAAATAGTTGTTTGATAGGAACAGCTGACCAGCTTCGTCGTCCCAAAGGGAGTTATAGCCTCGTTTGCCTTGAACGAGAGCCCGGTAACATCGTCCTGGTATATCTCGAGACTGGGATGGAGACTGGTACCCTGAGAGGAGGCCCACTCTAACAATTCATGCACGAGTTCCTCCTTAGTGGCCATTTTGAGGGCGCTCGACGTTCCTGGAGGCTGGATCTCTTTTGGTCCCAGGTTCCAGTGTTGCCAGCACTCACTGGCGCTTCCTGGGGTCTGGTATGTGCTGGGGAACCTTTTTGGAGAGTAAAATTGTAATTTTGAGGCCTAACCGATATCCCGGCCTCGTGCACGGTCCTGGCAAAAGCCCGCCGAAAAACCCCTCTTTTTACCTCGACCATCACCACTTTAACTATGGCTAGAATAGACAAATCTTATCAGATCAACTTGGCGGTGGTAGCAATTGAAAGAGGAGAGTATAGCAATTTTACTAAGGCAGCTAAGAAGTATGGGTATGACCGTACTGCTATCTTACAGAGGATTAGGGGCTTGACTATAACATGTAAAGACGCTACTGCCCTTTACTACCAAGCACTTACTAAGGAGTAAGAAGAAGTCCTGATTCGACAGATTAATAACCTTACCGATTAAGTAATACCCCCTACGTCTTCAATTATTAAGAACCTTATAGAAGAGATACGTAGGAGCGCGGTAGAGAAGAACTAGACTAGGCAATTTATCCGAAGACACAAGGATAGGTTATATAGTAGCTATCTTAAGAATATTAAGAACTTAAGAGTAGTAGCTAAGTATACTCCTATGTTTATACTCTTCTTTACCTTAGTATTATATACTTTTTCCCCTTCTTATCTTAATTTAAGTATAAAAGCTAATATTGTCTTATTTTCTCTAGCTTACGTAAGTTATCGAGAAATATAATATAACTACCGACAACCTATACAACTTTAACGAGAAGGGATTCCTTATAGGATTTAGCCGATCTATAAAGCGTATTATAAGTCTAGAAGCGTATATATTAGGCCGGGTTATAAAGAATAAGTAGGATAGTTCTCGAGAGTTTATTTCTCTGCTAGTATATATCTCGGCTATTAGGAGAGCTATTGTCAAGGGTTACACCCGTGGAATAAGTCTCGGAGTACTCCAGCGACGCATTCACGTGACCTCGCTTGGCAACGCATGGACGTAACAGAACCTTCGAGAGTACCCTTGGCAGAACCCTCTAGAAAAAGCTAACTAAGTATATAAGTTAGCAAGGACTCTAGCTTAGAAAGGATAATCGAATCTTCTTATACATAGACACCTCTATAGTTCAATTTATCAGCATTTACTACAAGTCCTAACATTAGATTCGGTTCTCCTTAACACTAGAATACATCGGGCTATTTTAGCAGCACTAGAACACATCAGGCTATTTTAGCAATACTAGAATACATCGGGCCTTTACAACAACACTAGAACTCAAGGGCCTTTATAGTAACACTAGAACATATTAGGCCATTTTAGCAACACTAGAACATAGCGGGCCTTTATAGCAACACTAGAACTTATAGGCTATTTTACAGCATTTACAGAACTCACAGATAATAGGAGAACTATAAGAAGGCGGTATACCGAATCAGCTACCCGCCTAGTTCCTATAGTATGTTTAAGAGCAGTAGAATCAGTTAACATCTACCTAAGAGGACGATCGTCTACGGATTACGAACGAGCAAAAGAAGGATAAGGAAGCTCGCTTACAGATGGTCCGCAATAACAATAAACCTAGGAAATCTCTTCCTCTACTACTAGAATTCTACAGAGACTTAGACAAGCTAGAAGCTTAGTTATAACAAGCATAAGCCAAAATCGAAGTCGACTACTATAGATATACTAAATATATTAAGTTTTAAGCACTTAACAGATCCCTACAGGGCAAGGTACTCCGTAGAATAGAAGCATAGGTACGGGAACAGGGCAAGCTAGAGCTAGCTAATAGTAGTAATTTCTTAGATCGAGTAGAGTTTGTATTTAGAGACCTATAAGCTAAGGAAAGAGCGTAACGAAAGCTAGAATCCTTCTACTAAGGCTTAAGACTATTCCTAGAGGTCTTTACGGAATAGCAAGCCCTACTTATAGAGTCTAGAGGAGGATCTTAGCTAGACGACGCAAAGAAGGTGTCTCTTAACCGAATCCTTAGCAACGAGTTAGTTAAGACGATAATCACAGTTCCTTCTTAACCTAACTTCGAGTCTTACTACTCTATTATTAAAGAAACGGACAACCGCTTAAGGGCTTATAAAGCTCGAACATCAAGATCTAGGGCCTAGACTCTCCTAGAAACACCATAGACCTCTTAGAAACGCTCGACAGATACTACATAGTAGGTAATAAGCGGCAATATTACTAATAGACCGAAAGTCACCTATAAGGCATCTATAGAGGGTATAGATTAGGAACCGGCACCTGCTAAAGTCTTAACAACTAGCACTAAGTGTACTAAATAGGTGTCCTAGAAAGAACGAAGCAACCGTGCTCGTACTAGTCGCTGTCTTCGCTACGGAGCTACTAGTCATTTTGTTTAAGAATGTCTATATAGACTACTAAGGCGACCTATAACAGCGGATTCGGTCTATAAACAGAAGGCAGAGGTTAAGGAAGTAGTGCTAGAATTAGAAGAAGAAGACGGTAATATCTCCTTAGATTCGGAAAACTAGTAGCTCCTATTAGAAAGCGTAGGCAAGGGCGACGAAGGGAGTTATTAGTAATAGACACTTAGAGACATTTTAAGCAGGAATATATAGACGAAAAACCTCTTCTTATATTAGCTTTAGTAAATAGGGTAGCTACTTCACAAGCCTTAGTAGATTTAAGGTATTTAGTTTATAGAATTATTTTAGACTATTTTATCTATCGTTATTAGCTCTCTTACGTATAAATCACACTAAGGCATTTACAGTTAGTAGAAGGAGTATTAGAGGATGCTATATCCTAAGTAGTATCTTTTAGCATAGATATTAGAGGCTACTAGTAGAAACGGGTTTATACTTACATAGTCTCTAAGATCGAGAGCTATAAAATAATTCTAGGAAAATCTTAGTTAAGGAAAGAGCAAGCTTTACTTAACGCTGCTAAGAGATGCTTACTCTTCTAAGACTCTAGGTTAGAAGTTTATAGTAAGCTAGAAAAGTCTTACTTCTATAAGTAAGTAAGCGTAGCCGTCTTCTACTTTCTTACAGATTATAAACGTAAGCTATAAGTTTTCTTAGCCAGCCTTATAGACATTAGTAAAGCATTAGTAGAGAAGAAGTATATAGACCCGTAGATAAAGCTGCCTAGCTAGATCGGTCTAGAATTCTACCTAGCTTTCGACAGAAAAGAAGTAAACAAGTTACTAGTATACTAATAAGGAATTAATTATAGTATTAAGCTTTTATAAACGGATAGCAGATCTAAGAAGATAGTCCTATAGGGGCTACTCTATAATATGTTATAGGACGAGCTGTTAGTGCTCTATAAAACCCTAATAGAGCTACTAGACAAGGAATTCATTTAAGTAAGCAACTCTCTAGCAGCTACGCTAGTACTCTTCGTACAGAAGCTAGGAGGGGGCTTATAGTTCTATTATAACTACCGAGCACTAAATAAGTTAACCTATAAAGACCGCTATCTATTACTCTTAATCTAAGAAACACTTAACTAAATCGGAAAAGCAAAGTAGTTTATAAAAATAGATATTATTACTACGTTTTATAAGATACGAATTAAGGAGAGAGACGAGTAGAAAACGGCTTTCTAGACACGCTTTAGGCTTTTTAAATAGCTTATTACCCCTTTTAAGCTTATAAATACTCCTAGCACTTTCTAGTAGTATATTAATTATACGCTTTAAGAGTTCTTAGACAACTTTGTCTTAGTATATATCGACGATGTCTTAGTCTTTATAGACAGCACCTATAACTAGCACTGCGAGCATGTCTATAAAGTAATATAAAGGCTTTAAGATACTAAGCTATAGCTTAATATTAATAAGTACGAATTTAAAGTATAGTCTACAAAGTACCTTAGGTTTATTATAGAAGTAGGGAAAGGTTTATAGATAGACCTAGCTAAAATATAGGCTATTATAGATTAGAAAGCACTAATAAAGGCAAAAGGCGTCCTTAGCTTCCTAGGATTTACGAATTTCTATTAACGGTTTATTAAAGACTTTTCATAGATTATAGCTCCTCTCTATAGACTTGTTAAAAAGGATATATCCTTCTAATAGACAGACGAAGCGAATAGAGCCTTTAAACAGTTAAAGCAGGCCTTTACAGAGGCCCTAGTACTAGCTTAGTTTAACCTAGATTATAAGACAGTCCTAGAGACAGACTCCTCTAGATATTGCTTAGGAGGCGTGCTCTCTTAAGTAAAGAATAACGTCTTATAGCCCGTAGCCTTCTTCTCAAAGAAACACGCACCTACTAAATATAATTACCTAATATATAATAAGGAGTTGTTAGCTATTATTCGTTGCCTTAAGGAATAGAAAGCGAAGTTAAAAAGTATTAGGCAGTTTATAGTACTTATAGATTATAAGAATCTTAAGTACTTTACAATAGTCTATAAACTGTCTAAAAGACAAATACAGTAGTAGTTAATACTTAGCAAGTTTAACCTAATTATCTAATACCGCCTAGGTAAAGAGGGAGGACTACTAGATATACTAATAAGGAGGGACTAGGACCTCCTAGAGGAGGGAGATAAACGCCTTAATTATAGGATAGTATAACTAATTCTAGATAGAATAATTTAAGGAAATACTATATAGCTAGCACTAGTGTTAGTAAATAAGAGGAATTAAGTAAGCAACGTAGCGACGTAGCAAGCGTTTATAGACCAACTACGGAACCTCTAAGAAGAGGGAAAGGTATAGGACAAGGACTTTAGGCGTCTTATAGATACTATCTACTAAGGAGATAGGGTGTTTCTAGTAGACCTTGCTTCTCTAGTTAAAGTCTCTATCTCTAACTGCTTAGTTAATAAGAACAGTGATTTACGGTTTAGGGGTAGACTATAGGTCCCCGACTATAAGCTGCTATAGACTACAATTATATAGGAACTCTATGATTCTATACTTATAGGCTATCTTAGCAAGAACGGGACAATTGTAATAGTCTTAAGAGAGTTCTTTTAGCTAAACCTACAGACTATAGTTAAGTAGTTTGTCTATAACTATAGAGTTTATAGACGTACTAAGGTCTAGAGGGATCGTAAACAAGGCCTGCTTTATCTATTACTAATTCCTAAGCAGTAATAGCAGGAGATCTCTGTCGACTTTATTAGACCACTACCTATAAGTAAAGGCTCTGATATAATAGTAGTGTTTACAGACTGTTTAGGCAAAGGGGTGCTTCTTACAGCCTATAACTCGACTATATCATCAGAGGAATTTGCTCGCTTATTTATTACTATATACTATAGCTTACATAGACTACCAAGAGCAATAGTGTCTGATAGAGGCCTGTAATTTATTAGACAAGTATAGAAGACGCTTTATAACTTCTTACGGATTAAACGACGGATCTCTATAGCCTTCTATCTATAAACTGACGGGTTAACAGAATAGGCAAATGCTAAAGTTGAGACGCTTCTACAGCAGTGGATTAATATAGCTTAGGACGACTGGGCCGACTAGCTACTAGTAGTATAGCTAGCTTTTAACAGACGGGATTTAATATTAACAGGTGTAAGCCCCTTCTAACTCAGCCACAGTTATCTGTTACGGACTATCGACCCCTTGATAGACGTAGTAGTACCTATAAACATAAAAACACTAATTTAAAAGGGCGAAGCAATAGTAGCAAAGATTAAGGCTATTATAGAATAGGCACAATTATTAATAGTAAGGGTATAACAAGATCAGTAGACTTAAGCAAATCGTTTATAGAATACCGCTCCTATATATAAGGTTGGAGACAAGGTTTACTTAAGCTTACGGAATATATAGATAGACAGGGCTAGTAAGAAACTAGACGCTCGATCTGCCAAGTTCACAGTTATCGAGGTTATTAGCCTGTCTATATATAAGCTAGACACCCTGCCTAGTATCTATAATTGTAACGGCACGAAACGGATACTACTACAAAAGAGGCATATGGAAGTGCGTTCGATAGAATGACATACCCGAATACTAGGCTCTGATACGAAGGAAAAGACCAAATTGGTCTTTCCTCAAGAGAGAGTAAGGGCATCTATATACAAGAGGGCCGGATAATAACAAAAGTCCGTACCGATCCGGCTCTGACAATTCCGAAACCATCTGTGCCGTACCATACTCGGCACGTATTCTTGGCTGTTCCG